>QODF01000178.1:580392-643468 GCA_024372805.1 Oostethus manadensis
TATATATATATATTTATATTTATATATATATGACGCGTCTTGTTGACGCAATTTAACAGTAATTCAGTGTAAACCTTTGTTGTTGGGTCAGCGCGCCATAGGTGTGACGTCATCGGCGATTGATGCCTTTACGGTCCGTGGGCACGGAGAAAGATTGTTGATGAAGCCTGGCCGTGTCGGAGGAGGCGGCTCTCTGCTGACGTTTGAACCACAGCAGCTGCCTTGAGTACAACCGCGAGGAGCTCTTAGCAGAGAGGACCACCGTGGAGAAGAACGGGACAAAGAAGCGTTTCCAAATAGTCGACGCGCCGTGAACGTCACACCGAAGGCTGTCATGGGAGCCGCACTAGCGACTTTCCCCCTCGTTAGCTGGGTAAATATAACTTTTTATTCATCTTGTACTACGTTTTGACTCCTAACGTCTACACGGTATTCATATTCCTCCGCGTCACAAACTCTTTGGACGGGAAGGAGCCGACAACATGGAAGATGTAACAGTGAGATCCCTCGCGCTACATTGATCTAATTAAACGCCTCTAAAGTCATTATCAACTTACATTTATTTGTCTCACCAAAATGTCTTCATTATCAGCGTGCCTTACGTTGCCCTGTGTAACTAACAATGTCGGAACCAATGACACATTATACATTATTTGCTAATCTTATTGTCATCTTGGCGTCATTCTTGACACGATGACGCAATATGGCCCTTGTAACGTCATAAAGTTAATAACGTCATCATTTGGCTTAGCTGTGCTTTGTAATGTAGGTGAGCGATTGTTTCATGCATGTGAAACTGAGAAACTATAGTGAGGATAAGTGGTATAGAAAGGGAATGAATGAAACGGTTATTTGTGAGTCAACCCCCGATGACGTCACAGACGGTCGACGCCGATGACGTCACAGACAGGCGACGGCGTTTCGTTGGCGCTTCCTGTTTTTACGTGTTAGCGCGCTAATTTGATGCCGACACACAAAAAAAAACCACGTGAAAATCACATTTGGTAACGATATTGATATTGATAACGAGACAAGATGCGTGGCGTGATGTAACCGGAAATAGTACACAAACCGGGGCCAAAATGTTGGCGTACGCTAACCTAGGTTCCACCGTATTCCTGTTATTCAGTATGGAACGTTTAGTACCGTTTAGAGGAGTATTGCGTGACATTTTAAGTGAGGAGCAGGAAGTGTTTATGGCGTCTACTTTGGTAAACAAATACGTTGCAGTCCAGTGCTAGTCGGAAGTCGTCGTCTTTTCCGATATACCCAATGACTTGTGGGAGAGCCTGACTATATGCAAATGTCCATTCATCCATTTTCTATGCCGCTTATCCTCATTAGGGTCACGGGGATGCTGGAGCCTATCCCAGCTGACTTTGGGCGAGAGGCAGGGTACACCCTGGACTGGTCGCCAGTCAATCACAGGGCACATATAGACAAACAAACAGTCACATTCACATTCATACCTATGGACAATTTAGAGTCGCCAATTAGGCTAACATGCATGTTTTTGGAATGTGGGAGGAAACCGGAGTACCCGGAGAAAACCCACACACGGGGAGAACATGCAAACTCCACACAGGGATGCCCACCAGAGATTCGAACCCAGAACCTCCCAACATGCTATCCATTCAGCCACCGTGCGGCTATATCCAAAAGTAGTATTCTATAATGTAGTACTTTGTATTCGGGACACCCCTATACATGATTATACTTTTTTGGGGGGGGGTATACTCTCCATATTTATAAATTTGAAAATTGTATTTATTAGAGAATTCCCTGCTAGATAAAAAAAATCATGTAAGGCGTTTTATTAGTTGCATGTTTTGTATTTTATTCCCGCACTGCACGACTGACCTTAAAAGCGAGGTCCGTACCGCTTTATGATGGCGTGGGCATACATCACACCACCTACTCATTGTTAGAGCTTTCTTAGTTTTTTATTGGACAGTGCCAGCGAAGCAAGTGAGACCATGCTTGTGTCCATTTGTTTTCTTGATGTGGGACAAGAGGGGTGTGGTTGGTCATGTGCTGGTTGTTATCTGGCCCACATAACCACACGTCCACTAAGCATGCTATACTAAGCTAAGCTGGCTTGTCTGGCTGGATGGGTATTAACTTGTTGAGAAGCTTCCAGGCCTCTATTGAGAGGAGAGGCTTGTTTATATACTGTAAGTTAAACACAACTTGTGTTATTTCATCTCAATGAATGTCTGACACCTCTTGCTTGTACTTGTACACAGCTCTCCAAATTGGGTTAGTGACAGTTAACAGTGTAGAACATCTTGTATTCTCTAATCAAGTACAGTGGAACCTTGGTTAGCATCATAACTCCATAAAAAAACAATGTCCAATTATGTCCAAATGCAATTAATTGGCTCCAAAAAGCCAAGAAAGTTAACACAAAACACATTTTTATAGTTTTACCGTTCTAGCTTTACAAGCATAAAACAATTCAAAATGCGCATGAACGATGATGGAGTGGTAAATGGGACAGTTAAGACGGTGATTGTTGCCCAAGACGCAGCGTGGCAGCGAGACCGGCACAAACACCACCTTCCTGTTTTGCTATGAGTTATTCCTGTCTAATTTAGGACTGGGTGGACCAATCCCCGAATGAACATAAATACCAGGGCTAACGATGTAAGCCTCAGTCATCTCAAAGCTATGGTAATGTATTTATTGATAGGCCTACAAAGGATGAGCTAAGCTACAAGATACAATATGCATGACTTTGTTATCAAAGCGGTGGTGACTGTATGTTAATGGGCATTGGGTTTGGGTGATAGGCCCACGACACCCCCAGAGAGCTCATCAGCAACACCTGGCATCCAAGGGTATTTCTTGAATTCAATAGGCTTTCCCACCTCATGTCTCCGCTTGTCTTTTGATCAAAGATTGATCAAAGTTGCAAAATTTGGATAACAAAGGCGAGAAACACTATTGAATCAAAGAAATAACAAAGCAAAACTCGCAGGTATGCTGCAGCCTATCCCAACTGGCTTTGGGCGAGAGGCGGGGTACACCCTGGACTGGTCGCCAGTCAAATACAGGGCACAAAGACATATCTTTAAGGATATTTTTTCGAAATTTCAAACTAAAACATGCAAAATCCTCGGACTCTGACTCTGACAAACCTTTCCTGCACGATAATAAAAACATCCTGCATTGCTACAATTGACATGCAAAGATCGACCTTACTGAGGTTGCTGTGTGTCCTACATTTGTTATACCACTGGAAAAAATGTATTTGTCATGGTTATGGTCAGGAAATAAGCCAAGAAAATTGTGAGCAGAGTGTAACAATGGGATTTTATTCACTCAGCTGCAGTCCACATTGCCAAGAGAATCAGTTGATGCGCTTAGTTTATCTCTCACATGATGAAAACAGTGTCAACCTGACCTGCTTTTAACATCCTTGGCAAAGCTAATCAAAAGGGAGGGCCCAAAATCAACGTAAACACCTCCAAGCATGCATGACCATGCAATCGCTGCACACTTTCATAACAGCACTAGTGACGACGTAGAGCAGGGGTCACCAACCCGTCGATCGTGAGCCACCACCACCAATCATTCTTCTCTGTTCCATACACAGAAGTAGCCCTGACTGCTGGTTTTTTAGCTGGGCTAGTAAAAAATAAACCTGTCTCCAGGTTACATGTCTGTGCGGAAGTGCCACTTGTCTGGTGTGCAGCTGCTGTCCAGTCAGCAGGAACTCCACCATCACCAGGGTCCTCTACGCTTTCATTCTGCTGCTGGGGACCATCGTGGCCTGCATCATGTTGTCACCGGGTGTGGATCAGCAGCTTAAACGGGTATGAATGCAGCAATTCTCACAAGACCGCAGTCTCTTTACGTTGGTTAGTGGCAGCAGGTTGCTAGGGGTGGATGATGTGATCATCAAATCTGCGTAACACGTGCATGTAATTTTTATCGACGCTGCCGCAGACAAAAAGTGAACAAAAACACATAAAAAGTAAGACAAGCGTGTAGAAACACAAATCACCTTTGTTCTTGAATGCATGATAATAGTGACACATGCCTTCGTGCCATAGTTTCCAAAAGAATCTAATTTGAGGAGAAAAAGTCTACCCATCTATTTTTTTATGCTGGTTATTGTAGCACAAAAAGACGCTAGTCACTTTATTGAAAAGAGATATATGGCATTCAAAGATGTTGTGACGTTATGTAGTAGTCTACACTGGTCACTATGTGTCAATAATGTTACTGTAAAGATGGTTGAGACACACAAGCACCAGACTTGATCGCAAGAACAACAAGCTTTTATCGACGTCACAATAATCCTTAACTATAGGGGGTAACATGCGTGTAATGTTGATTATAGGGGTGTTATTTCATGTTTAGAGGGCTCTAATAATGTTATAAAGGGTATTTAGATGGTCGTCAACAGGTTTTCTTTGCTGTGACTACAAGTTGCAATAAACGAGGGATTTGTGGCACATTTGTGCCTAAGTATTCATGCAGTAATGCTTCAAACGTTTACAAAAACATTCCAATCCTTACTATACCTCAGCCAAGATAGTAGTAGATATTCCTTGCCAGCTTTACTGACCTTGTATCCTGCACATGCTCTGTGTTCTACAGTACAAACTGTTACAATAACGGTTCTGGTCGTCCCAACCTTGCCAATCCCGCTCCTTCCCAAGGCTTAAATGGGAGTTTGATGCACCAAGCATGAATTTATTTGGCCTGATATACACTTACAGGGCCACGTGTGCTCAATTTTAAGACCGATTTACATTTTGCACTGTTGGATATTAAGGAGGTTCTGAGTAGAGCTTCAAAATGCAAAAGGATGAAATGGGAGTGAGATTAAGAAAAAACGAGTAAGAAATTTATTGCAAGCAAACATTAAAAATCATTGTCTGATCAAAAGTGGGCTTTTTTCCAGGGGGCTAGTGGGAATGTTGCTCCAGGTGGTGAAGATGGCTTCACAGAAGGCATCCACTGTCTGGATCTGATGTCCAATTTTGTGAACTTCTTTTGCCATCCGTCATTTAAATCATCAGGGGAACATACAGGATGATCCGGAAGAGTGAGCATATTATTCTTTAAGACTTTTTGTCAGGCGGGCATTGTGAACTGCAGCGTTGTCCAGTTGAAAAAGGCAGTTACCACGCAGACGAGGTCCTTCAGTCACGGGGGATGCCCCCCTGTAACGTCTCCACATAGCCAATTGCCGTTTGACACCCCTGCACACCCTGAAGCTCCATTGTTCCATTGAAAGAACAAAAACACACCTCAAATCATGATGGCCCACAGCACTCCTTTAGTACGCTGGTGGGAATTGCGTCCTGTCTGATCTCCTTGGTCTTAAAACCTAAATACTGTACTACATTAATATAAGTCATTTATGTGTTTGAGCTCAAATGTGACTGCCTGTGCTTTGCTGTAGATTCCAGGCTTCTGCGAAGATGGGCCACGTTCTTCCATACCTGGCTTGCAAGTACATGTTGACTGCCAAATGTTTGTTGGCTACAAGGCAGTGTACCGCATGTGTTTTGGCCTGAGTACATGGTTCCTCTGCTTTTCCATTCTTATGATTAGCGTCAAGAACAGCAAAGACCCCCGGGCTGCCATCCACAACGGGTAAGTAGAACTCTGTAGGACATGTTGCATGCCGGAGTCGTCAGTTGTAGATAAAACCTTACTTTGACCTTCACGGCTACAGAAACAATCAACAGTCTTCACCACCTGCACACTTCATGACTAGGTCAGAGGTGTTCAAAGTTAAATATCACTTCTACGTCGGCAGTGGCGGTTGTCGCACGTTTTCATTTCAGATGTCAAGTGCATTGTATTCATACAGCACAGCAAGTGACAAAGTTATCTTAAAGCACGATTCCTCATACAACTGATCTCAACACCAGCAAACATGTTGGCGATGGAGCGAAGGAAAAGCTATAGGGGTCTCAAACTTGTGCCACGGAGGGCCGAGACCCTACAGGTTTTCCACCTCAACCAGTTTCTCCAGCAGGTGCTTAAATTGAAGGAGGTGTTAATCACTAAAATCACCTGCTTTCATGACCGGCTGGAAAGAAAACCTCAAGGGTTGGCCCTCCATGGCATGAGTTTGAGACACCTGATCTAGAGAGAAGGAGGGCGATAGAAAATATAGCGACAACAAGATAGAGCGACTGGGGCAGGGATGCCTAAAGAATGTTGTGGGGTTTTTTTTCAAAAATGTATAAATGAATAAATCACAGCTGTTTTGTGGTTGATTGTAGCCTATTAGTCAACATTCCTGTCCTAAATAAAGCATTTTCAAGCATATAAATAAATGAACAAAAATACAAATGTAGTGTAATGTAAGGGATTAACAGGAAGTTAATGAACGGTAGTCTACACTGGCCACTAGGTGTCACTAGTAATTGCACGTACCACACTAGATTGGCGTCGATAACAATTAGGCAAGGGTTGAATTATCTCACAACAGGCACAATAATAACCAATGTCATAATCATAATGAAATGAAGTACTGCTGTGGCCGGACTGCAGCTACAACTTAATCTCCTGAATTGAATCCCCGACGTCACTTCCTGTCCACGTCCTGAAGACATTTATTAAAACACACACAAGCACAATTCTTAAAGGACCTTTTTTCTGATTATGCCTACTATAGTGGGTAAAATGAGTGTAAAGGCAACTATAGAGGGGGTATTATTCTGTGTTTAGAGGGCTCTAATAATATTACAAAAACTTATCTAGAAGGTCATAAACAGGTTTTGTCTGCTCTTACTGCAAAAATATTTGTTTTTTAAATAAAGAATACTACTTTGCGGAAATGAATGTATTGGGTCAGGTCTGGAAGCAATTAGAGGTATCATTGTACCACTGCTAAAAATAATGATATGGCCGCATCACCAACTACCAACATAAATTATGTTCATGACTATCAATAGATATTTGTTGCAGTATTCCGAAAAATTTGATTTTGTATTATATCGGTATTTTTTAGGCCAAAGTCAATATCAGGTGGCATCCGCCCCGGTAGCGTGTTTCAAAAATGTACGCCAGCCTTGCTTTGTGTGCATTTTCCGGTGAGTCTACAATGTGGCGTACATCTTGCGGTGTTGTTATTGCACTGCGTAGGTACATCTGACATCTGTATTGTTAATTTTTTTAAAAATCAGAAACGTCCTTCCATGCTAATTGCATTTAATTGACAATTAAAATGGCTAAATGAACATTTAAAGTTACTTTCACCTTCACTGAAGACTACTTAAACACTACACGACGTGGCCGCGAGACACCACACGGACACCATCTTCCAGCTTTGCAATGAGTTGTTTGTGGAATTAACTGATTATTACCGTAAATAAAAATGCGGGCGCTTTCCATTTTGGGTTACATCATTGAGGCGAGAACTACTACTGAAGTCAAGAAACAACTCGTGTGGTGGAGGTTAACCTTGCTGCCACATCTTCTCTTTGGGGACAGCACGCCAAGAATCACGTCATCAAAAAAGATAATGTTTAATTGTTTCCTGCATTGACTATAATTGCAAAGCCATAAAAATGTTTTTTGTCGTTAACATTTGTGGCTTTCAGGGATGTTTTCATTGGATTTACATAATTTGTAATGAATAGTGTACGTTATGGAGACCTTCTGGAAGGAATTCGTGACGGTAACCAAAGTTCCACCATAGACTATTGTAGGAGTGAGAATCGGAGAAGAAAATATGTACACGTTTATTGATTGGTTATAGCTGTGTCGCTTTAAAAGTGCAGGAATCTCCCATTCAAAGCATCAGAGATGGTTCCTCTGTGGAGTGAATCCATTTTCCCAAGCTGCAAGTTGGCCAACTTAAGCAGGCATGGATGGCACGGCATGTGGGCTGTCACATGATGATCCTGTGACCTGATTTTGATGTGCTCTGTTTTATAAATGAGTAGTTATTTGTGTGTCTGTGTCTAATCTGCCATCTTTTTTTTTTGGATAGATTTTGGTTCTTCAAGATTGCAGCCCTAGTGGCCATTACAGTTGGTGCCTTTTACCTTCCAGACGGGACTTTTACCTACTGTAAGATCATAATTAGAGATGTCCGATATTGGCTTTTTGGTATTTGATATGCCGATATTGTCAGTATGTGTAAAATCACATATCTCTTGTCGTGGAATGAACACATATGTGCTGTGAAGCTAACAGATACGGCATCAGCAATTAGCTTCTGGATGGGGCTGTAAACAACATTGTACAACTCGGGTACGCACAGCGTGGCTACAGGAACTCTCAAGTTTGGTAAATGTGGCATCTGGCGCGACACCACGATTTTCCAATTGATGGCTTTCACCCTGGTAATTTGAAGTCTTGGTTCCGCCTTGCATAACCAACACCTTGCAGTCATTGCAAATCGCAAGTTTAATATCCGAAGGAGACAGCACAGGCAAACGTTAGTCAGGCTTGTTAATAGTCAAACGCGGAGTTTGAAGAGGTCATAAAAAAATGCCTGTATACAGCATTTTTAAAAATCGGTTTTCATTATAGGGAAAAATACAGATATTACATTTTTATGCCAATGTCAGGCT
Organism: Oostethus manadensis; assembly: GCA_024372805.1. Classification (NCBI taxonomy): domain Eukaryota; kingdom Metazoa; phylum Chordata; class Actinopteri; order Syngnathiformes; family Syngnathidae; genus Oostethus; species Oostethus manadensis. Next base: position 588,945 of record QODF01000178.1, read on the forward strand.
GAAAATATAGGTGGGCTGATATTATTGGACATCCCTAATCATATGTTAAACCTGCATGTCATGTCTTCTATCAAGGCTTGGCGCCTCATTAAATGACTTTGCCGTCGCAGTTTGTTTTGTTGTAGGCGCCGGCGGGGCCTTCTTCTTCATTGTGATCCAGCTGGTGCTGCTGGTTGACTTTGCCCATTCCTGGAATGAGTCTTGGTTGGAGAAAATGGAGAATGGGCACTCAAAAGGCTGGTATGCAGGTCAGTAGCGCTGCCCTAACGTGCTCGCACGCAACAATCCCAAAAAGGATTCCTTGCACACCACAGAGGGAAAATATCCCATTGCAAAGAATAAGCCATCTTTATGGTAGGTGTTGTCATGCTCTGTGTGACAGGTTCACTTTTTCTGGGTTTCCTCTTTGACTTGCTGTTTGTGACTCTGGAAGCGCACCTGTTTGTTGTTTGTCTTCTCTTTGTTGAGCCCGTTCTTTGCCTGCTGTCGGATCAATGTTGAATTTGTGCTTTGCATGTCGGTGACATGTTTGGACCACCTCCTGTGCCCATAGTTCTGCTTTTGTTGCATTCTGGTGAGAATTTTCCTGTAGTTTCCTGTATTGTTGTTCCTCCATCCACGGTGAGCCTATGTAGCCCTTCTGTGCTCCCTAGCCAGCAGGACTTTGCGGAAATTCACTTTCACGGTCGGTTCTGGAACCGCCACTGTATTAGCAAGGGCTCATCCGGCCATCTTTTATGCGGCTTACCCTCACTGGGGTCTGGGGGGTGGGGTGCTGGAGCCTATCCCAGCTGACTTTGGGCGGGAGGCGGGTTGCACCCTGGAATGTTGGCCAGTCAGTCGCAGGGCACATGTAGACAAACAACCATTCACGCTCAAATTCATACCGATGGACAATTTAGAGTCGCCAGTTAACCTAACATGCACAATTATGGAATGTGGGAGGAAACGGGAGAACCCAGAGAAAAGCTACTGATTCAAATCCAGAATCATTCTGAAAATCATGTTATCTCCAAAAGGGGGGCGCCACCAAAATGTTTGGGAACCACTGCTCTAGTTGATTCCGCCATTGCATTCTGCTTATGGTTGTTTACATTCAAATATGACCGCATTTTGTGTTTTTCTGTTTATTCACATGTTATACATAACGGACATGACGCTTATGTCTGCACTATGTGCACTGTGTAAGGTTTTCTGTAGCGCAGTCTTGGTGAATTAAAACAATAGAAACACAGACACTTGCTAACAAAGTCTTTTAATAAGAGTCACTACTATTTAAAAAAAAACCCTCCATTTTCTTCCGCTTATCCGAGGTCGGGTCGCGGGCGCAGCAACCCAAGCAGGGAAGCCCAGACGTCCCTCTCCCCGGCCACTTCGTCTAGCTCTTCCCGGCGGATGCCGAGGCGTTCCCAGGCCAGCTGAGAGAAATAGTTCTGGAGACGTGTCCTGGGTCTTCCCTGAGGCCTCCTACCAGGTTGGACGTGCCTTGAACACCTCCCCAGGAAGGCGTTCAGGAGGCATCGTAACCAGATGCCCGAGCCATCTCTTCTGGCTCCTCTCAATGTGGAGGAGCAGCGGTTGTACTCCGAGTCTCTCCCGGATGACAGTGCTTCTCACCCTATCTCTTAAGGGAGAGCCCAGCCACCCTGCGGAGAAAACTCATTTCGGCCGCTTGTACCCGCCATCTTGTCCTTTCGGGCACTACCCAAAGCTCATGACCATAGGTGAGGGTAGGAACCGTAGATCGACCGGTAAATCGAGAGCTTTGCCTTTTGGCTCAGCTCTTCCCCACGACAGACCGGTGCAGAGTCCGCATCACTGCAGACGCCGCACCAATCCGCCGGTCCATCTCGCGTTCCATCCTTTAATAAAACCCCGTTATGTTACATATGTGAAGTATGGTTATTGTCCATACGTTTAAAAAATAACTTCCACAGTGCGTGACATCGCTGAAGTACTGTCGTAAAAATGTGCGTATATTTGTTCAAAACATTCTTAAATGGCGATATCTGACGGGACACTTTGAGGGTGCAGGAAAACAGAACATGATTAAATGAATGACAAAGGATTTCACACATTTAGTACATCAAACTGTAGGACTGCTTGTCATTTGAGTTGTAAGTGTATGTGCAGTAAATAAACCTACTTCCTTGTCTTTGACAGCTTTGCTGGCGGTCACGATCATCAACTACATCCTGTCCCTGATTGCTGCAGTCCTCTTCTTCAACTTCTACACCAAGGGTGGTGATTGCTCCATCAACAAGTTCTTCATCAGCTTCAACATGTCCTTCTGCATTGTGGCCTCCGTTATCTCTGTGCTGCATAAAGTACAGGTACATGTCAAACACTTTGTGCCAAATCTTACACGGTGTATACCTTCCTCTTGTCTCTGGAAAATGGATTTCTTCAACCTGACGTAGCACAAATATATGAGTGGAAATGTTGGGATTATTCCTCATCTTGCGGATAATCCGGGTGTATCTGAAACATTATTGGTCAAAAAAAGGTAATTAATGAGTGACTTTGTTCCAAATGTGTCATCTATTGTACTTGTTGTGTTTGGCAGGAATCTCAACCGCGTTCTGGTCTTCTCCAGTCCTCCGTCATCACCTTATACACCATGTTCCTCACCTGGTCTGCCATGAGCAACGAGCCAGGTCAAATGTTTGCAGGCGTCTAGTCTCCGTCACTGTTAAATTTGATATTGTTTACTCCCTAGCAGTCGACAAAGCCACACCCAAAATAACTACTGCAAGTTCAAACAAATACATATCACAGTTGCAGCAGTCTTGCAAACTTCTCCAGCGAGGGCCACATCCTGAAAAATAAAAGGACACAAGGAAAGCTTTGATATTTTGTGTAGCAATGCTAAGAAATGAGACATTTCAAGAAAAATACCTCAGCTTTGTGATGTATGTGAGTATATATATTATCTTTTTTTCTCATTTTTGCCGCTGGCTTAACATTTTCTAATGTTCCTCATTCTTATTTGAAAATGTTCCCATGAAGTGATATTTCTTTCCCTAAGAAATGTTCCAAAAAATTACATTGTTTTGTTCTGTTTCCTATAATATTATGACTTAATTATAGTTTTTGATCTTAAATTTCAACTCTATGCTCCTAAAATGACATTATTTGTTGTCATAATATGAGTTTATTCTCTTAAAATTGCAACTTTTTTCTTGTTACGGTTTTTTCATTTCTGCTGAATGTTTTTTTCCCCCTCAACTATTTAATCTTTTTAAAATTCTGTTCTTGTCAGTTTTGTTCCCACAATTTTATACCCTTTTGCTTAACCTGTTTTCCTTCAAAATTACAACTTGATGTCATGTAATAAATAATAAATCAGTCATCAAATACATAAAACGTTTAAATAAAATTCAGTATATTTACCCAATTTCATTGACAGTCACCCTGTGAAATAAGCAATCCTAATTACATTTTTATTGATTTTATTTTGGCTTTAAATTCAATTTGGGCATTGAAAAAAAACTCTAAATGGCTCATATAGTTAGTGTCGTTACCATCAAGTCATTTGCACCGACTGGTCAAGCATACAGTGTATCATGTGACCGCATCGATTTCTGTACAAATAAACATTTTTCTTGTGCTTTTTTGTTTTAAGATCGAACATGCAACCCAAGCCTGCTGAGTATCTTTCAGCAAATAGCCGCGCCCACTGTGTCTCCCGTGGAGATGGAGAACCAGACCGCTGTGGTCATCATTGGCACGGAAGAACCCAACCTCACAGCGCCTTACCTGCAGTGGTGGGATGCTCAGAGCGTCGTGGGGGTTGTGATATTTGTCTTATGCATCATCTACTCCAGGTGTGTAACGTATTTACTAATGTCCCTTCAGCTGCAATAATGGTTAAAAAAAAAAGGTCTTTGTCCTCCTCAAGTAGTCAAGAGTTGAACTTGAGAACGGGGGTGTGCACGTACTGTCATTTTTCACCGCAATATGCGAAGTAGCCTGCATGTAGGCTTTGTGCTACCATCAACATTTCCCCCTGCAAACACTTTAAACACCCCCGGTTTAGATGATTTGATTGGATCGTTTAAGTCAAAGAAAGCTGACCAAGTCAACGTAAACAGAATGAATACAGTATGAAAATAGTACGAACACAAGATGAAAACAGTGTGGACAAAGTGTGAAATTGGTATGAACATGGTATGACAATAGTATGAACACATTATTAACATATGAATCTGATGAAAATGGTATGAAACTTGTATGAACGCAATATGAAAACAGTTTGGTCATATTATGTTCATACCAATTTCAAAGTGAATACAGTATGAACACTATGAAATTCATATGAACATGGTATAAAACAGTATGAAACTGGTATGAAGGCAATATGAAAACAGTTTGAATTTGGTATGAACATAATGTGACCAATATGTACGGTATGAAAACAGTTTGAAACTGGTGTGAATGCGATATGAGAACAGTTTGAAATTGGTATGAACATAATATGACTAATATGAATACAGTATGAACACTATGAAATAAATAGGAATGTGGCATGAAANAATATGAATGTGGCATGAAAACAGTGTGAAACTGGCATGAACGTGATATGAAAACAGTTTGAAATTGGTATGAACATAACATGACCAATATGAATACGGTATGAAAACAGTTTGAAACTGGTGTGAATGCGATATGAGAACAGTTTGAAATTGGTATGAACATAACATGACCAATATGAATACGGTATGAAAACAGTTTGAAACTGGTGTGAATGCGATATGAAAACAGTTTGAAATTGGTATGAACATAATATGAATACAGTATGAACACTATGAAATAAATATGAATGTGGCATGAAAACAGTGTGAAACTGGCATGAACGTGATATGAAAACAGTTTCAAATTGGTATAAACATAATATGACTAATATGAATACAGTATGAACACTATGAAATTAATATGAATGTGGCATGAAAACAGTATGAAACTGGCATGAACGTGATATGAAAACAGTTTGAAAATAGTATGAACATAATATGACCAACATGAATACGGTATGAAAAGAATATGAAATTGCTATAAATGCTGTATAAACACAGTATGAATACACTCGTATGAACACTATGAATATGAACACGTACATAAAATTGGTATGAAAACAGGATGAACATAGTGATGGTTAATTTCTCTGCAGCATTCGTTCCTCCAGCGCCAGCCAGATGAATAAACTGACCATGGCCTCCAAAGAGTCCATCATCTTGGCAGAGGACGGCAGTCTGGACTCATCGGAGGAGACAAGTGGAGCGAGGCGGGTGAAGGACAATGAGCAAGACCTAGTCCAATACAGCTACTCCTTTTTTCATTTCATGCTCTTCCTTGCCTCGCTGTACATCATGATGACCCTCACTTCCTGGTACAGGTGAGTACGCCTTCACTTTGCATCCATATGCACAACAGCTGCATATATATTAGGTCAGCAGTGATCATTTGTGGGAGCCAATCAAATGTCACTGACCCTGAACAAGGGCCAGGCAAGCCTTTACATCCATCCATCAGGTTTCTATGCCGCTTATCCTCACTGGGGTTGCGGGTATGCTGGAGCCTATCCCAGCTGACTTTGGCCGATAGGTGGGGTACACCATGGACTTGACAAAAATGGCTCATTAAGTGAGCTTACATTATTTTTTACGGTTTTATTTTTAGAGGATCACAAAAAAGTTTCAATTCATTCAAGCTGACTGACAAGAACAACTATTAGTACCACACCTTTGTGCACACCCACGAGTGCCGCCAGGAATTCTGGACCCTGAAAAATGAATTGCAGTGGAATCCTTGTGGGAAGCTGTTGACACCAAATCTATGTTTTAGGGGCTCGTGGAATTGTCCAAACTTTCCCAAAATGTGAAAATGCTTTTTTAAAACAGAAACAGGGATAAGGTTTGGGTTTTTTTCGGCAGAGCCCACTGTTGAGCAACCAGTACACAGACATGCCTCTCACCCATTCAGCTGGCACCAAATAACCATTTCCTTTCAATTGCCACACTATCACGTCGGGGTCCCCAACGTGGCAGTTGAAAGTAGCAGGCGTTATTGGTCCCAAGTCTTCAACTGCCAACAATAGAATCAAATGTTGCTGGTTTCTTCACAAAACCATTTAAAGTCCTCTAGACCTTGGAATCTATGCGTGTTAGTTGTCAGGATGAAGTAGTAAAGTAAGTGTTCTTGTAGTCCAAATGCAGACAACAGTATCAGCAGCAAGTGGCCAGCGGTGTGGGTGAAGATCTCCTCCAGCTGGTTGTGTTTGTGCTTGTACGTGTGGACCCTGCTGGCTCCCGTCATCCTCACCAACCGAGACTTCAGCTGATCTTCTTCCACCGGCAAAACTAGCACGTCATCAGTGTGAGCCAATCATGCAAGGTATGCTGCTTATCACTGTTAGTACTTTTAAGAAGCTCAGTACTTTTTAGAAGTCCAAAGTGCCACAGCTGCTGCTTGCTTCACTCTTTTCCTTACTGCTTCGATGTGGTGTTTGTGTACACGCCCATCCGAGCTGCTAACATGTCATGATGTGTGTGTCTGTAGTCACACTTATTATGCGTTTTACATGTATACAGCATGTATATGCGTTTGCTAATATGTTTATAACGACGTTTATGACCGTTCCATAAAGACAGTTGTAAGAAAGCAACACATTTTCTGCCAAATGTTTTTTGCATAACACATTTTCAGTGTCAAAGGTTGAAAATGAAAATGTTTATATACTGTACTTTTATAACAGTAAAAAAAAATGAAACGTGAAAATGACCGTTTGTTATCACTGTTTTGTGTTGACATTTTCTTTCTTTGCATTAAAGTTTAGAATGTAAACATTTCCGCTCATCTCTTATTTAACGCCTTCCAGGATTTTGGAACCACTCCACACTTTTCCTACATAGAATGATACACACAGCGTATCTTCAGTTGAAGATAAAAAAAGCACAAAAATGCTTTGCTGTATTCGGACCAAAAGCTCTGTACCGACTTCCCACTCAGTACATGTTTCGAGAGACAGGAAGTGAACAATGAGTGGCACAATGCACCGCCAATGGTAGTGTGATAACAGCGGACTACATTTTGTGCTATTTTTTCACATGCTGTTATGCAAATGGAGTAGACAACAGGTGACAATTACAGGCGGTTAGCAAGACACCCTCAATAAAGGCGTGGTTCTGCAGGTAGTGACCACAGGTCACTTTGCAGTTCCTATGCTTTCTGGCTGATTTGTTTACTTTTGAATACTGGTGGTGCTTTCACTCTAGTGGTAGCATGAGATGGGTGGTATGAGGGCCTGACGTCCACAGATGGGGGTCGTGCTTACACCCCGACACCGTGCAGGACCCAGAAAACACCCAAGATTGGCAAATTTGCCACTGGCGCCCTGTGCTCTCTACAAACGAAAGCAGGTTCATGCACATGTGACAGTCTGGAGATGCCATAGAGAACATTCTGCTGTCTGGCGCACAGTCCTCCATGTGCTCGCCAAAGGTAGCCTGACTGCCATTGGGTACTATTCTGAGTGTGACTCCAAATCCAGACATCCATGGGTTAATAAATTTGATTTCCATTGATATTTTTGTGTTATTAGTTGTCAGCACATTCAACTATGTAAAGAACAAGGTAATAAGAATGTCATTCACTCAGCTCTAGGATGTTTTTTTTACTTTATTTTTGAGCAGTGTATATGATTTGACTCTGACATTCAGCTTTTTTAATGACTTTGAGGATTTATCTGCCCTGTGGCCCTCTAGATGGCGCTCTATGGTTAAGAAACATCCGATAAAAAATTGTTTTAAAAAACACAACCCTATCTTTCATTGTTTATTATCCAAAAACAATGCAGGACTTTGCAAAAAATCACAGGTTGACGTAAAAACTTAAGTGCTCGCCATGTAAGTTGACAAGACTTCATTGAATATTTTGTGTCACTTGTATTTTTTCTCTCCATACTGGCATGATTATGATTAAAAATGTATTCCAATAAACAAAACGCAATTCATCCCACCATGGAGCGCTTTCTCCCTCTTAATCGAACCTCGTCCAGCTTTTTAAGGACCGCTGCAGACTTTTTGGACGATGCTGCGTAGGTCTTCAGCATCTTCTGGAACAGTGCTTCTGTGTTGGGATGCGTACTGAGGAAAGCCTTTTCCAGCACGTACAAATCCACGCCTTTATCTTCTGGCAGAGCGGAGATAGAACTGAGACCAAAGTCGATGAGGACCAGGTCGGACTCGACATGTCCTGCTGGGCGCCTCAGCAGCATGTTGGACGTGGTTAAGTCGCCGTGGATGACGTCCTCGTCGTGCATTCTGGCCAACGTCTGACCCATCTTCTCTGCCAGGCCCTCCAGCGCCGCATAAGGAACGGAGGAACCAGACCGACGAGTGGCTGCGACGTGGTCGCGCACTGTGGATGCATCTTGTATTTCCTCCAGGAAAATGCAGTGAGACGTGTAGTCCACAAAGTAGACCACAGGAGCAGAAATGCCTACAAGGGATAAGCAGAAAGTACAGCAGTTGAAACACACTCTACCATTAAAAGTTACTACGTTGTCTGCTTCGCATAAACTCGTCTTGATCGCCTTAAAGGTTAAAGTTTGTCACGTTAATAATGATAAATAGGTCGAAGTGCGGTAGGTCTACCACTGGCCTGCTCGCCGACATCTTAGAATGGATCGAACTTCTTGAACCGTCCGTCGATGTGTGAGTTTTTCCTCCAGGAGCGGATGTCTGTAACGTTTTTGGAATCTTTCCTTTACAATAGTCGCTCTTCCCAGAAACGTCGTTCTGTATATTCTCGCTTCAGCGCCTTGCTTTAGTAGCTCGGCTTTGCTAAGCAACTCCATTACCGCCATGCTGCTGTCGCTGGCAGTGTTTACTTTCGGGTCTTCTTCTTCTTTCTTTTAATGGCGGCTCGCAACCATAGTTTAAGGTGCATACCGCCACCTACTGTACCGGAGTGTGTATCCCTACGGCGAGCACTTCTTACTTCCGGGTCACGCTGCGTGCACCGGAAGATGCCCAAATATGAAGGCTGTGGTAGCCATAACCGCATCTCATGGTTTGTTTTCATTATTCCATAGATTGATGCGAAGATACGAAAGTTAATGCTAATTGGTTACTTCCCATTCAGCGCAACAACAAGTTTAACCCCTTACAATGATATTAATATTTTATGCTAGCTTTAATAAATCACAATGAACATTAGTGCTGCTTTTGTTTTTGAGTTATTACGCATTTATTAAAGGTCGACCAAAATTTGTCCAGCGTGACATTCTTAGAGTGAACAAAAATAGTCAAATTATTTTGTTCTTGAATGAAAAATTATTCCACAGAGGTATTTGATTATTTTATTTTTTTTGTAGGAGAAACCCCACAAAGTGTTCCACAGAGGGTACTTGGATGACCAAAAAGGTTGACAACAGCTGGATAAGGCTGCAAGCCAATGCAGTAACCATTATCGACCGCAGGGTGGCGACTGTGCGCAGTTGAAGAAGATCAAGAGGAGTAAGGAAAAGAAGAGGAAGAAAGCCGAGTAAACAAGAGACCAAGATTTTCAGAGTTAGATATCTTTTATTCACATGTAACGCACATCGCGGTGGATTATTGTGCTGGAAATACTGTGGGAATATTCAGGGCTTATGGCGGAGAAGTGGACGGAGAGAATTGGTGCTTTCTTTCATAGTCCTTGTAGATTTATTTCATCCACATCGGCGGACACTTTCCTGTCTGAGTTACTCAGCGAACTCCGAGATGACAAAGTCACATACGCCACCAAGGTAGGTCCTCCTTGTACTGTATTATCATACATACAGTAAATATTAGCAATTAGAGAGTTAACCACGACCCACCACGTACAGTGTTTTATGTATACATGGCAATCGCTATTTATATATATTCTATGGACGTAAGAACATTTTCAGGGCGAAAATTCGGGATCTTTTGTGCGTGTCCGAGTAGTTTTTTGTATTTCTGTGAGGAAGACTCGCTACTCTTACTCCGTCACGCTGAGTTCCAATCCTGCCAGCTACTTCGCAAAGAGTTCGTTGTTGTCGGTCTGTCAGAGAGACTTCCGCATCGGGCGCTGTCACATGATCGGGTTTCGCCAATCAAACGTCATCGCTGGTGACGTGCGACTCGATTTCGCCAATCAAACGGAGCCAGACCGTCACATGGCCGCGTAATTAGTAGCAGTCACATGACCGCACACAGAGGCGACTTTACTACTTGTCACATGACCGCATAAGAACGCGAATTTACTACTGCATCCTCCAAGTAAATGTACGGGAGTTTGTTACTACCCACCTCTGACAATTACTACTAACATTACTATTATTTCTATCAGTATTAATGTTAATACTAATAATTGCATCAATGTTAATATTATTAACATTGTAATAATAATAATATGATATTATTAGTAGTAGTAGTAGTTTTACAATGTGATTAATATGAATATTCCTTTAGCATGCAGAAAAATGGGAAGCTGTGGGGGGAATTGTATGTCAGGATACTGTATTAAATATGAATGAATATATTTGTGTGGTGAGTAATGATGATCTTTGGCACTGATTTCAGGTTCTCCTGCTGTCACCACTGTGCGAGCATCCATCCCTCCTTTGCTCCTCCCAGTCTGTTGGTGAGGAGGCGCTGGTGGAGCTCTTGTCCATCTTTGTCCAGTGTCCACCTAAATGTCTTCAGCTTCGCAATCACCTCCTCGTCGCCCTCACGTCTGTCTTCATCTGTACCTCCTGTGTGAGCAAAGAAGTCCACCTTTGGCAGGACTTCCTGGATCTGCTCCTTCAGTTGGTGCAGGATACATCAGACCTCCACAGTGACCTTGTCTTAAGAGCTACAGCGTGCGAATGCCTGCGAGAGCTGGAGGCTTGCTGCCCCGGCCTGTTGTCTCAGCGCCTTGAGCTGATAGGTGGACTTTGGAGCAAAGAAAGTTCCAGACTTCACCAGGGCTATGCAGGACTCCATACGCTTGTGTTGAGGAACTGTGTTTACCAGCTGGCCCGAGATCCTACATCTGGAGATGATCATCTCCAAACACTGTTAGGGTTAAATGCATTTGCCAGCAGAGAAGCAGACGAGGAGGTAGTTGAAATAAAGAAAGACTCGTCCATCTTCTCCTCGCTCATACGGGCTCACATGGACACGGTGGCCATTCTTCAGACGGGACGGGACTGCAAGGATTTACGATGGGTCTTGTCTTCCAACCTGGAGAATTGTTTCCTTTTCACTCCACTGTATCAAGCAACAGTCCTCCACAGACTGATGGAGGTGGTCGCCATGGTTCCTGCCGTCCCACCGTCCATATTCAGGTCTCAGCTGCTGCGGCTGCTCGGCAGCAGCGAGGTTTGTATTCTTTACCAACCGTATTCCTTTTCATCTTCTTCATTTGTTTGCTCAAAGGCTGTGTCCACACCAAAGAATGTGTTCTAAAACTCACATTTATGTCTTCAAAAATGTCCATCCTGATGATTGGAGTTTTTAGTAGACAGCAGAATTCATAGTTCCCTTTATTCCAGATCCTGAAGCCCCAGATCATCTCACTACCACCACCATATTTTACTGTTGGTATGATGTTCTTTTTTCCCAAATTTTCAAGATGGTTTCTGGCAAAACTGAGACCATTCTTAATGTTCTTTTAGTTCAGCAGTGGTTTTCATGGAAAGTGAGGCCGGCGGGTCTTTGACAGGATGTTGTTGCGGGGTCTTTTGTGACCTCTTGTATGAGGCGTTGGCCGGCCACCCCTGGGAAGGTTCACCACTGTTTCATGTTTTCACCATTTGTGAATAATGGGAGGGGTGAATACTGTAGCACAATGCCTGTCAGTACTGATGTTGGAACGCACTGTGTGCAGGTTTGCCTTCTTCATTGTACTCTCCTGATGAAGTGCGCCTACACGGACAGCCTGTTCAGCACCGATGATGAAGCTTTCCTGCTGAGACGTTTGGTTGTTCTCTCCCAGCATCCGCTGCTAAGGAAGCCACAGAAGCTCTTCTTCATGGACTACATCCTGCATTTTCCCGAGAACCGGCCAATCGGCTGCGGAGATGATACAGAAAACGTGCCCGTGCTGCTGATGCCCCACCTAGCTAGTACTCTAGCGCCCACGGTACTCAACGATAATGCTTCCATGCTGGCACGTTTCAACCTGCTGGCGCTGATCTACCAGGAGGACGCTGAAAGAGATGGGGGGGAGGAAAGCAAGGGGATGCTCTACCTCTACCAACACCTGAGGTCTCTATTTCACGTTGCAGAGAAAGGATGCAGTCGAGAGATCGTCGTCACGTTTTTCCGAGCTGTTTTCCTTTTTCTGGTCTACTTTTGTCCCGTGGAGAAATACTCGCATCGCATCGCAGATCAACTCTGCAAGCTTTATCAGCGTCAACCCCACCTGGTCCCTCACATCCTCAACTTGGCCGACCAGGCTGCGGATGTGTTCCCGGAGTGTCGATGGGCTGCACGACTGTGCACGGCCCTGCGGGGAACCATCACGGAGGCTGAAGCTTCCGGCTTTACCTTACAAGACCTGACCTGGCACCTGAAGGTGCTAGCTCGCGTGGCAGAAGAAGACCAAATCCCTCAGCGAAGCACCCTCAACCTACTTTGCGGCATGATCACGGCGCCGTCTTCGCCACTGCTCACGAGTAACGACTGGCGTTTGGGAAATGCGGTGCTGGGAGTTTGCCGGCGCTTGATGACACATTCCAGCCTCAACTCACTCTTCATCCCTCTGGCCAACATCCTGCAGCATCTGGCATGTGGCTACGGAGACACAGACATTGAAGACCACGCCCGACTGTACTACACCCTCCTGACGACGCTCTGTAAGGACAAGATGTCTGCTATCGTAGCACAGGATGTGAGGGAGCGAGGCCAGCCGATCAAGCAGCACTCGCTATCCTGCGTCATGGCGGACAGCGAGAGGCTGACCGTTCACCAGACAGATCAAGCGGTCTTCAGGCTGGTTGAGATACAAAACCAAACCCACCTAGAAAGTGACTCGATTCCAAAGGAGACAGACAACCGCTCGGGTCTCGAAGCCTACAGAGATCAATTCAAGGACCCTTGCTTTGGCTCTCAGCTGGTTTTGTACTATCATCTCAGTCGTACTCCATTTCCCAACCTCCCCTGCTTCGATGAGGTCTTCAGCATCTGCCTGCATTTCAGCTTCAGGGACAAGCACTACAAAGAACTCAGTGACTTCAATGTCCCTTGTCTGTTAAGAGGGAAACCACCTCCTGTGGTGAAGCTCAGGTTGAAGCCCAGGTTGCCCATCCCCACCACCCTCCGTGCCAGCGCTGTATTCAGCACCTCCAACGGTCAGACTTGGTCCACATCCCTGCCAGACATCCACGTGGTTCTTCAGCAGATGTTTGTGCCTCTGCCCGTCCCCAATGCTTGGACAAGCAAAGACAAAGCGAGCGTGTTTGAGAGCCTTTGGGACGAGATCAGTGCGGAGGAACATGCAGATGATGCCAACAGCCTGTTTTGTTGCCAGATGCAGTCAAGCGAAGTGGAAGCCATGGTGGAAAAACATTTCCTTCCCTTCGTTATATCACGTCGAACTGATGGGACCCAGGTCAACTTGCTCTTTTTCATTCCTCCCAAATTTCACGTCCTGCTGAAGTTGAAGTCCGAAGAGGACGCCGTCCACTTCAATATCGCTACAGATAACTGGCGCCTGCTGCCTCACATCAGATCCTTCCTGTGCACTGTCACCTCCCATCTATGATGTTTCAGTCAGCAATATGTACCCAACGCCACGTCAAACACGGTAAAATAAAGTTCTGTAGAACTTTGAAGTCCCTGGTTTTGTAAATAGTGCACTTTGGTTTGCATTTAGGCCAATCAGAAGCCTGAATGGTGGTGCTTTGGGGGCTCGTTTAATAATGGGGTTGGGGCCGTCAGCTGTGTGCAGAAGTCAGGATGATACGCGGCCAACGGCCCTATTGGACACCTGTTAGAATTCATATTAAGGCAAAAACCAACCAAGTATGTAAAGAGAAACCAGTGGCCATCATTACTTCAACAAATGAAGGTCACTCAGTCCGGAAAATTGCGAAAATGAGTCCCGAAGTGAAGGAGAAGGTGTGTCCAAGCGGTCACTGTTTTACCCCAAATGTGAATGTCATGAATGAAGTTGGATTTGTGTACAAGGTGAGAATTCCTTTGTCAAGACTGCCAATAATACGATAAAAATAATGTTTATATTTGAAGCTGTGAAGCACAAAAGTCACGTTTGAGCATCTGAGAGCAGGACAGCTTAAAGCCATACGGTACAAAATAATATTGCACTTTTTTTTTTTACATATCAGTTAATAATTATTTATTAGTTCATAACAATTTTGCAATTTCGATGGAAATTCAATAACCTCCCAAACAATGCCGAGACAAAGGCTAAATAATATTTATTTATTATAATTATTATTTATGATGCTCACCATAAATATCATACTATTCTTGTTACTGAATAATTACACTTTATTAATAAAGTAACGACTATGTCACAGAGTGGGAAAAGCGTCTTGATCGGTGAGACCTCTGAAATTGGGTTCCAAGTGAGACGGTAACGCAGTCTGCTGGCTGACGAGCTTGTCCATCAAGGCGATCTCCGAGTCCCTCTTCTGCACGTCCTCCTCGGGAGTCCAGGACATGTCGTGTTGAAGTTTGAATGCACCAACAAACTGGTGAGGACAACTTGGACCCCATTCCTGAAAGTAAGGAAAAATCACAACAGGATAGAATGTGATGCTTTTAAATCAGAGCATATAATAATCATCGTTCCAAACGTTTGAGCAACCTTTCCTGTGCCCTGCAAAAAGATTTGCATGAATAACAAGTTGAACTTTAAAACAGCAGATGCTACACATGTTCGTAGCCCTCTGTCAAAGACAAAATGGTCGCTACAGTAAGTATCTGTGCTATTCAGGACCCTAGACCAGGGGTGTCCAAAGTGCGGCCACGTGTGGCATTTTTTATTGGCCTGCAGCACATTCTAAAATTTGATCTACCCAGAAAACTTAGCAGCAAAAATTGACAAATTAGGAGTCATTTTAAAACTAAAAAGGTCAAAATATTAAGAGAAAAAAGTCATAATTTTATGAGAATAAAGTTGTAATGTTATGACCATAGAGCGCCATTGTACTGCCAGAAAGTTGGAATATTATTCATTTAAAAAGATGGTTTTTTTTGTTACAAAAGTATCGATAAAAATGTGACAACGCTTCTGAGTTGTACTTTACTTGGTTTAAAAAAAAAAAAAGTGATTAATGAAAGTGTCCTGAAATGTGAAATACTATACTACTAGTATGAATGCTATACTACTACTAGTATGAATGCTATACTACTACTAGTATGAATGCTATACTACTACTAGTATGAATGCTATACTACTACTAGTATGAATGCTATACTACTAATAGTATGAATGCTATACTACTAATAGTATGAATGCTATACTACTAATAGTATGAATGCTATACTACTAATAGTATGAATGCTATACTACTACTACTATGAATGCTATACTACTACTAGTATGAATGCTATACTACTACTAGTATGAATGCTATACTACTAATAGTATGAATGCTATACTACTTAGTCTGTGTTTTGTACAACCGTGGGTGTCAGCATATTTTTCAGCAACCTTCTGCATCTGTGTGAGGTTTTTCTCCTTTACTCCTTCCACTGATGAGTTCATTCATTGTTTCGCCCTTCGCCATTCTTGGCTCTTTTTAGTTCCAAACACACATCCATCCATCCATCCATCTATCCATCCATCTTCTTCAGCTTATCCAAGTCCGGGTTGTGAGGGGCAACCGCCTCAGTGGAGAAGCCCAAACTTCCCGGTCTCCATCCACCTCTTCCTGTTCCTCCATGGGACACCGGAGCATTCTCGGGTCAGCTGTGAGACCACCAGCTACCCCGGGGCCTCCTCCTGACTGGGCGTAGCCGGAACACCTCACCAGGGAGGCGTCCAGAAGGCATCCTGATCAGATGTTTGATCCATCTCACTCGCTCTTCTCAGTGTTAAGGAGCAGTGGTTCTACTCTGAGCTCTTCCTGGATGACCTGGAGGTATGTAGGCCACTAAAATCAAGAGCTTTGACTTCTGGCTAAATTCAACAACAATCTGGTGGATGAATATATGACTTCCATTATGTTATTTTCAGTATATTTTTTTACGTTTACATTTTTGTTAGTTTCAGTGACTTCGGAGACTTTTGTGGGTCATTGGAGTGCCTCCAGTATGAAGGAAATCAGACGGTAGAGTATTGTTGTTTAGAAGAAATGACGTTAAACGCTAACCTTAGGGGAAATGATGGAGAAGTATTTTTGTCCAGATGGTCGCTCGTAGAGGTAGTACATGTTTCCTGGTTTCTTCACTATGTTACAGGCAGCGTGGTGAAGGTCAGCATCTCTTTTTGCTTCTTCTAACACCTACACACACACGTAGAAAAAGCGTGTTCCACACAAGTGTGATCTATTTGTGGCATTTGCATAGTAGACCAGGACGCAAGAGCAAAAAGTGGGAAAGAATTTGAACTACAAATGAACTTTGGTCTGTTGCTTCTTTTTCCTCCTTTTCTTAATATCACAAACAACATTGCTGCCCGTTGAGAAGAGCGGTATGGGGATTACTCGCTTGATACGCAAACTTCAACATACAAAGTCGCCATTCTCCGCGTTGTGTTGACGAGCGAGGGTCAGCAACTAGCGGCAAATATATTCGTGGCGATCCACATTTGTTTTGGCGGGCCGTCGCAACAAATCTAGTCCCGAGTCTTTTGGCGAGCAGCAGGCATCGCTCTACTCAACGAAAAGGGTCCTTCCCTCATCTAAAACCACTCACAGCCTTTTTGCTGATGCGTCATGGCCGGTTATGTAAATTAGACAGTTTTGCGATTACGTCGTTTATTTATGAACATTTAGGTCCACTCACCTTTCTAGCTTGTTCTTGTAGATATCTGATGTGGTCAGCGATGACGGACAGTCTGTTGCAGGCGTTGGCTTTAATAAAGTCATCTCCCTGGGAAACGTACTTTTAGTACTGTACATTCACAGCTACAAGGTACAGTACATGTAATGCGTAATTTTGCCTGCAAACCTTTTGTACTTGTGCTGCCAACGCCACCAGATCCATCGCCTCCCCCACTCTTGTGGTCTGGTAAGCGCTGACAAGTTCCAGTCCACCAGGAGCACTGCTGCTCTCAACCAGAACCACTACAACACCACACTCCATTACTGGCTGTGCATTCACACTACATGGAAAAGACTTTCCCCACACTTTTTTCAGACTAAACATAGTGAATCAAGGTGATCAACGTAATGTATTAGGTCATAAATATGCCACAAAGTGATCAAGTATCTTTTCAGGAATAGAGTGCTGTGAAAAACTATTTGCCCCCTCCTGACTTTTTATTCTTTTGCATGTTTGTCACACAAAATGTTTCTGATCATCAAACACATTTTAATATTAGTCAAAGATAACACAAGTAAAAACAAAATGCAGTTTTTAAATGAATGTTTTTATTATTTAGGGAGAAAAAAATCCAAACCCACATAGCCCCGTGTGAAAAAGTAATTGCCCCTGCACCTAATAACGGCTTGGGCACCCTTAGCAGCAATAACTGCAATCAAACGTTTGCCATAACTTGCAACAAGTCTTTTACACACTCTGGAGGAATTTTGGCCCACTCATCTTTGCAGAATTGTTGTAATTCAGCTTTATTTGAGGCTTTCTAGCATGAAGCCCCTTCTTAAGGTCATGCCACAGCATCTCAATGGGATTCAGGTCAGGACTTTGACTAGGCCACTCCAAAGTCTTCATTTTGTTTTTCTTCAGCCATTCAGAGGTGGATTTGCTGGTGTGTTTTGGGTCATTGTCCTGCTGCAGCACCCAAGATGGCTTTAGCTTGAGTTGACCAACAGATAGCCGGACATTCTCCTTCAGGATTTTTTGCTAGACAGTAGAATTCATGCTTCCATCTATCACAGCAAGCCTTCCAGGTCCTGAAGCAGCAAAACCAGCCCAGACCATCACACTACCACCACCATATTTGACTGTTGCTATGAAATGATGTGTTACTTTTACGCCGGATGTAACGGGACACGCAGCTTCCAAAAAGTTCAACTTTTGTCTCGTCAGTCCACAAGATATTTTCCCAAAAGTCTTGGCAGTCATCATTTTGTGTTCAATTATGTTATCTTTGACTAGTTACTCTCATATCTAGATAACTCTCTGATAGTTAACTCTCACATTTAAGTGTGACAAAAGGAAGGAAGGGGGCAAATAGTTTTTCACACCACTGTATCTACCATATGTGTCCCACTTGAACGAGTCAGTACTAGCATCTAGTACTACACAAGCTTATTCCCTCAGGGTACTGTGGTATCCTCATATATACTTTTATGATACTTCAGAGAGAGTGTATTACACACGAAGTATTTGCAGGTACTTTTCCTCTTACCTTTGGTGGTCCTATCAGGTTGACTTGGTAGGCTGACGGTTTTCTCCATTTTGAGGTTCTCGCCACGATTCGTTCAAACCGAACTCGAATAATATTCTGTAAATATGTCTATGTAAATACTGTATGTTTATGTAAGTGACCTCTCAGGGGAACATTCAGTTCTTGTCCGGACGACACACGTCGGCGCTTTCGGCGGTGTTAGGAAGTACTTACTTGTAAGTACGTAATAGTAGTATGTATGTATGTATGTATGTATGTATGTATGTATGTATGTATGTATGTATGTATGTATGTATGTATGTATGTATGTATGTATGTATGTATGTAGTAGTACAAGTCAAAGTCCTCGAACTCCAACTCGCTCCTCGAGGCACAGACTCTGACCCGGAAAAGAATCTCACGCCGTAAACAAATGCAGCTGTGACGTCACTTCCGCTGTTCTGGCCGAATTTGCACTCGTGCATTTCGGCGGGAGATCCACTTCCGGGAACACCGCAGAGGCGGAATATGAAATGTTTAAAAAAAAAAAAAACACACCAAAGGCTTTCTTGTTGCGGCGTATGTGTTGTTGCGAGCACCTGTGGCTAATATTCTAAACACTATTGTATTAAATATAAAAATCCAACAACTTACATATATGTATAATGTGTATATATGACAATACGTGTACATATCAACCAAACACCATAGAATAACGATCAGAACAAGCTAGTATCGGGCCGATACCGACTCTACTCTCGTGTCGACCTCACCGACTCTACCTTCGTATCGACAATACCGACGTGTGTATCGACCCGCACAGCTCCAGTGGGCGTGTCTAACCAGTGGTCAGTAAAAGTTGATGCTAGTTTGTCTTCAGCTAGCTACGAGTAGTTTCGAAAACTCCACTATTATAGCTTTGACAATACACTATTATGATTATTTGACGATATTATAAGAGAGGACTTCAAGTCGATGAGAATGGAGGTTGTTTGGTCGTTCGCTGTGATTTTCGCGGCGTTTTTTCCGTCATGGACGTCGTGCGGTCATGTGTGCTCGGAGCATTATGACTGCCTTTTTGACAGCGCGGTGGAAGCGTACTACAAGCACGACTGGCTGTCCGTCATCCTCAACATGGAGAAAGCTCTCCGGAACCGAGCTGCGGTGCTCAAGGTGACGGCGGGCTGCCGACTCTCGTGCGCCAACCAAACCGCCTCGGAGGCGCCGATGGGCGGCCTGGGAGCCCCCTTGCCGGGGGTCGGTTCTGTGGAGGACCTGAGCTTCTTCCAGCAAGTCCTCCGGCGAGCACATTGCGTCAAATCCTGTCAACGAGACAAACTTGCTTTTTCCGTGCACCCCGTCAGTCAAGAGGTGGAGTTGGAGTTTAAGAAGAGGACGCCCTACAATTACTTACAGGTCGCATATTTCAAGGTACGGTAAATACACGGCTATAAAGCCATAGTTGTCGTCAAGCATTAAGTCTGAAAGGGAAATCGTGGCAGCGTTTGCCCAACCCCCAAAACACAAAGATGCCACGTCACCGTCCTTTCTCCAAAAAGTTCATCCTGAGAAGTGTATTACACATGACTTGTCTGTTACACACCTACATGTCTATTACATGTGCATATCTTCCTCTATGCACAACAAACATGCATGTTGGTGCTTAAATTGTATTTTCTTGTAGATCAATAAGCTGGACAAGGCAGTGGCAGCGGCCAACACGTTTTTTCAAGCCAACAAAGAGCACACAGAGATGAGACAGAACCTGGACTACTACAGCATGATGTCAGGCGTGCAGGAAGACAACTTTAAAGATCTGGAAGCCAGGCCACACATGGTACGCACAAGGACCTTTCCAGTCAGAACATGCCTTCAACTTCATGTCTGTGTGGTTCGTTTGTGTCAGGCAAAGTTCATGCTGGGGAAGAGTGACTACAGCGACAACTCATTCGATAAGGCCGCCAAAGCGATTGAGGAGGCGGTAGATGAGTACTGGATAGCCGATAAGGAATGCAGAGCGCTTTGTGAAGGAGCCTACAACTACGATGGCTACAGTTACATGGAGTACAGTGCCGACCTCTACCAGACCATCACAGGTGACCCATACGGTGATTTTATCGCAAAAGAAAGCGTTCTATAGCGCTGCCCTTGTGTGTCAGACCATTACTTACAGGTGCTGAACTGTAAGCAGCGCTGTTCTGTGGAGCTGGCCTTGCCTGCTGGAAGCGACAAGCCCTTGGATGACTTCCTGCCCGCTCACTTCAACTATCTGCAGTTTTCCTACTACAACAGTGAGTCCTACTCATGTTTCGCCATCTTTTATTGTATGTTGCCATTTGCCGATCAATATCAGTATCAGAATGTCTTCTAAAGCAAATTCCATCCTCAGCCCCCCCTTGAATACCCTTGAGAAAGATACTAAGGGCGTACTATATAGGTTTACAGGTCACAGTCATGGTTACGTACGCGCTCCCAGAAAATAATAACAAGTTCATGCTCTCTTGAGAACTACTTACAGCATACGGCGGAAGAATACGCACGGTGCTGAGCACAAGAATACAGTGTTTGCTGCCTGAATTACACCGTAGAAAAACAACACTGCTTATTAGTTCACTTTTTACACGCGGCAGTGCGCCACCGAAAAGAAAAGGCATCACCACGGAAGTGAAAATGAACATAATAAAAAGTTCAGAGAGAGGAGACACGCCCAGAAAGAGTGGCTGCTATTTTGGTCCCACCATTTTAAAGATGATTGAACACTAGAGGGGTCATGGATTCTGTGCGCTGTTACAAGGAGATCTGGGAGGAGAAGGCTAGCCTGGGCCAATACGTAAAGAAGGTAGAAAGGCCTGCAAGACAACTGCAGGGATGAAAGTAAGGACTTGTTTTTTGTTTATTTTATTTTTTATTAATTTTTATCAAAGGGACAATGCATATTAATGAACACTTACGTGTAAATATGCCATAATTAGCCAAGGGCGACAGCTGTAGTCCCTGGCAGCTGAAAAAAGAGAAAAGCAAACAAACAAAACAACAACAACAGTAACACTATTGTAACAGTAAAAAAAAACAAACAAAAAAAACAATAAGAATGTACAACAATACAAACATAAACGCTGTAAAGACAAAAGATAAAAAAATTAATGGTCACAGATCTGGTTCCTCCTAAGCCATTGTTTGAGATTGATTTCAAATGAACTAAAGGTAGTTGAGTCTCTTATACTTTTATATACTTTTTGTTTGAGTTTTGTTCCAAATTTCTGTATCTTTGACTGATAACACCTGTTGGCTGAAGGTTGTACGTCTGTAAGGAATTACACAATCACCTCTAATAGAGGCTCTTGTTACCTTACCACTCATGGTGGATTTCTTTTGAATAAACTCACCCAGAGGGGGTGGAGCCAGTCCATTTAAAACCCTTTAAATAGAACACGCCAATTTGAATGTTGAATTCTCAAAACTAAGAATATTGTATTTCTGGAGAATGAAACAATTATGGAAATGAAAAGATTTTCTATCGAACACTCTTAAAGCTTTTTTAAAAAGCGATTCTTTTAGATTTAAAGTTGTCAAACTTGTGAATGACTAGTTGCAATATTCATTATGAGAAAATTCTCTGGCAACGATGTTCTAATTTGTCTGAAATTCCAAATATTAAAGTTAACAATTTTGGATATATATTTTTACATGTTTTTTAAAGGATAAAGTAGAATCCAAAGTAACACCTAGATATTTAAATTCATGTACAAACTGCAGCTCATCTTCTTTCAGAAAAACTTGTAAATTAGACTTTTCTGCTTTTCGTTTTGAAAATAACATACAGGTTTTTTTTTAGAATTTAGTAAAAGACATGATTTAGTAAGCCAATCATCAATTGCTGATGTCAACTTTTTAAGGCTTCTTTGTCAGACGTTGCCTTTGTAAAGATGACAGCATCATCTGCATACAATACAGTATTAAGATCTTTACATACGTTTGGAAAATTATTAATCTATAATGAAAATAGTATAGGCCCAGGTACAGATCCTTGGGGTACACCAACTTGACAAATATGGGGATTTGATACTGCTGACAGACACACAATTGGTTCGATTCAACAAGTAAGATTTTATCCAACCTGGATCATTCCTGCATTTGTATTACTGAATTTTACATGAAGTTCTTGTGTTCTTCTGTGTTGGGCATCAATGGGAACAGGGACTAACGTTCCAATTCTCCTGGGATAAATTTTCAATGCCCTGTCTGCCGACAGGAAGATCTGAGTGCGGTCATCTCAGTGCAACATTTGCAACACAATGATATCATGCAAAAGAGGGTGCACAACCAACGCAATTAATCACCCCGAGACATGGTGTAGAAATAGCGGAGTGCCTCGTCTCTGATGCTCCACGTCGGACTTCTTCTAACCAGTAAGAATCACACAAGTCAAACAATAAGTGACGTCTGTCTCGTGCCAGCGTAACTGAGGGTTTCAGGATGCCCGCTGATGTCGTGGAAGTTCGGTGTAATAAACGGACAGGAACTGCTGAATTTGAACTTATTCACATTTTTCAGTTTGTCTCTTTTTCCACCCACACCACTAACTTCCCACCTTGAAAATAATATGTTTGATATGTTTACTTGTGCTAAAAAAATAAGGGTGTCATAAAAAAAATACTGACACCAACATTGAGGCAGAAAAGTATACAGTACTTGTGCTGATATGGTAGCTAAAGACTCGTAGCTCACCGACAAAGTTGTTATTCTGCACCCATGCAGGTTAGTGCACGTTTAAGGGCCTGCAGCATCACACACTCACTAACACATTAACAACAGCAAATGCGGAAATGTTTTTCCGTGAGCTTTTGAAAAAAAAAACATCTTTTGTGAATGTGTACTCGTGGAAGCAGATTTGTCATAAATTCATAGTAAAGTTGATAACAAGTTCATATCTTAAAAAAAAAATCATGGGGAATTTGAGACATTTCCAACAAAAAGAACTCTGGTTGTTGCCCTTATTTAAACCATGCAAACTTTTTTGACCCTTCCTCTTGAAAGCATCAGAATTGAGAATCATTCAAACAATGTCCAATCCTACTTACGTATGTTACCTATGTAAACCCTACCTTCATTTAGGTAGAAGTTCCCCCTTACACTAAAACGTAATTTTATTTATTTAACCTAATGTGCATGTTTTTGGAATGTGGGAGGAAACCGAAGTCCTCGGAAAAAACCCACTCACAAATGGGGAGAACATGCACACAGAGATGCCTGACTGTGTGGCCAACATGCTAACCACCCAACCACCGTGCGGCCCGCTTAATGTGTCAAATTGACAAAAATGCTACATTGCTGGTAGTGTGACTCTTAAGTGCTGTATGTTTGCAATTTTTTATCGCCGACAACACCCACAACATCGACAAACTGTTCTGCACCATTAAAGGCACCTGCAACCACACCCAAAAGGCAGAGCAGGATGCTAACCATCGCACAAAACGTTGGACTTCTGGACATGCAGAAGGAAAGTAGAAGTTACGCAGCTGCAAACTCACAACTCAAGGGTCATGGCAAAACACAGGAGGCAATCGCGACAACAACAAGCACATGGTAGTGATGGGTAGTTCGGCTCTTTTTTTAGAAAGCCGCTTCTCACAACAAAAAATGATTACGTCTTGGCATGGTGGTGTTGTGGCAATGACCTCAGTACGTAGAAGTAGGACCCAATGGCAGGTGAAAATAATAGCTGCTCTGCAGCAGCAGGGATCCAGCTACAGACAGGCAAATACAAGTACAATGCACCAAAACTCAAAAGACGCCAAAGGACGTTCTAAAAATCAGGAAAGCAGGAAACTAAAGGTGAATGGAAACCAAAGAGAACAGAACAGAACAGGAAGTAACTAGACTCGCTTATTGCATAGAAAACCTGTTCACGACCTTATAAATAGGTTTTTTTAACATTATTAGAGCTGTCTAAATATGTAATGACGTCCCTGGACACATTGCGGTTTGAATTCGCAACTTCACTCCATTGCGATTTTTCAAAAATATACAGTGGTGTGAAAAACTTTTTGGAAGGTGCGTGTCCCGTTACATATGGCGTAAAAGTAACACAGCATTTCATAAAAAGAACATCATAGCAACAGTAAAATATGGTGGTGGTAGTGTGATGGTCTGGGGTTGTTTTGCTGCTTCAGGACCTGGAAGGCTTGCTGTGATAGTTGGAAGCATGAATTCTACTGTCTACCAAAAAATCCTGAAGGAGAATGTCCGGCCATCTGTTGGTCAACTCAAGCTAAAGCCATCTTGGGTGCTGCAGCAGGACAATGACCCAAAACACACCAGCAAATCCACCTCTGAATGGCTGAAGAAAAACAAAAAGAAGACTTTGGAGTGGCCTAGTCAAAGTCCTGACCTGAATCCCATGGAGATGCTGTGGCATGACCTTAAGAAGGCGCTTCATGCTAGAAAAACCTCAAATAAAGCTGAATTACAACAATTCTGCAAAGATGAGTGGGCCAAAATTCCTTCAGAGCGTGTAAAAGACTTGTTGCAAGTTATGGCAAACGTTTGATTGCAGTTATTGCTGCTAAGGGTGCCCAAGCCGTTATTAGGTGCAGGGGCAATTACTTTTTCACACGGGGCTATGGGTTTGGATTTTTTTCTCCCTAAATAATAAAAACATTCATTTGAAAACTGCAAAAGTCAGGAAGGGGGCAAATAGTTTTTCACACCACTGTATAAATGAATAAATCATGCTGTTTTGTGGGTGAATATGACCTACTATTAGCAAAAAAAATGCATATGTGACATATTTTCTACCTAAATTAAGCATCATTAAGCATAAAGCAGCTAAATGAACAAAAATTTATTTTTCTAAATTAGAAAGCTGAATTAAGCTGCATTCTAATAGTGAATGTAGTATTCTACATTGGTCACTATGTAATTGTTGTAACATACAGTAACAATAATAACAATACTCATATTAATAACAAGGGCTGCTGTTTGGCTGTAAATCCGTTCAAAAGCACAGCTGTGAAGCAATTCCCGTCGACACATCCAAAACAAATTTATTGCAGCGCAAATGAGTACAAGTCTTGTTTATGTCTTACACGGCTTATTTTCTTCTAGTATGTCTACTACAAAATTGGGTAATACAAGTTTAAAGGCAGAGAGTTATGCAAAGAGAGCAGCATGACTGACACCAAGTAACTAGTGTAGAATACTACATATCATTACAACGTCTTAGAATGCGTTTTCTCACTGCCTTATATTTGTATTTTCTCTCAATTTTGTGATTTTTATGCGTGTAAATTGGAAATTGTAAATTGGAAAAAATGTGCTTAAATATGCCTATTTTTGGACTAATAATAGGTCTGTATTTAATCATGAACCAGCATGATTTATCAATATATTTTTGAAAAACAAAAAAAAATGTTTCAGCAATTACTTTTAAGCCTTCTCAGTTTTAAGCCAATTAAAAGTTCCAATCTGTGGTAAAATCTGTCTTTCATGTCATTTCTTGTGCGACATTCACATTGCAGGGTTTCCCATGCATTCATTTATTTGTGGCGGGCCACCAACTATTCATTTTTAGACCGCCACAGTCAGTCCTTACGCTGTCCAGTTGATGGCATTGTGATCGTCAGCTGGGATAGGCTCCAGCTCACGGTCACACTAATGAGGAGGAGCAGTATAGACAATGGATGGATGAATAATTATTGAGAGTTGTCCGACATCCGCTTCATGTTTGTTGTTGTGTTTAGGTGAAAGGTACGACCTGGCCATAGAGTGCGCTAAGACCTACCTGCTCTTCCACCCGGGTGACGAGGTGATGAAGCAGAATCTTGCCTACTATTCTGTCATACTGGGGGAGGACAAGGCAGACGTCATATCTGCAAGACAGGTACTGGCTGTCAACTCACATTTAAAAAGATCCTTACAGTTAAGAAGTAGACTTGGCGTTCATATGTATTCACCATGCACATTTATTTTCATGAATTATGGTGTTCTATGGGCCGCACGGTGGCTGAGTGGTTAGCACATTGGCCACACAGTCAGGAGATCTGGAAGACCTGGGTTCAAATCTCCGTTGGGCATCTCTGTGCGGAGTTTGCATGTTCTCCCCGTGCGTGTGTGGGTTTTCACCGGGTACTCCGGTTTCCTCCCACATTCCAAAAACATGCATGTTAGGTTAATTGGAGACTCTAAATTGTCCATAGGTATGAATGTGAGTGTGAATGTTTGTTTGTCTATATGTGCCCTGCGATTGACTGGCGACCAGTCCAGGGTGTACCCCGCCTCTCGCCCAAAGACAGCTGGGATAGGCTCCAGCATCCCCGTGACCCTAATGAGGATAAGCGGTATAGAAAATGAATGAATGAATGAATGGTGTTCTATATGGTGACATGTGCATGTCATTTGTTTTTAGTGGACTGAAAACGGGGGAATTTGAAATCTTGAAAAGTAAAAATGCAAACTGAATGTTGAAATAGCAGCACAGCATAAAAGTAAAAGTAATCGTAATAGTAGAAGTACAAATAAATGGAATGATTACATCAAGATCAAGGATTGAACCAGCAACCGTTGGACTGGGAAGCAACCAGTTTTGAGCCATGACACCCCTTAAGAGTAAAATGTTACAGCAGCGGTGTACAAAGTGCGTCCGGGGGGCCATTTGTGACCTGCAGCTTGTTTTTAATCAGCCTGCGACACACTGTAGAAATAAAATACAGATTAAAAAACAGCATAAATGGATGAATAGGAAGAAGAAGCTGAAATGTTTATACTTGACGTTGGACCTCAGTCGTTTGAGAAACGTGGGAGGGGTTTGCGGACAAAAAAATGCAGCGAAATTAGTGAAGTAGAGGAATAAATAAATGAGAAAAAATCTTTAATGTATCCGTTTATATGCGTGAATGCTTCTCAGCATTGTCAGCATGTATGAACGCTTCTCAGCATTCACACAATTCAACACAAAAACAGAGCACAAGACATAATGTTACAGCAAAAATCTGAAAAGTTCAGGAAAAAAAACTGGCGGAAACAAGAAGAGAACTTATAGGGTGTTTATTTTGCTCCCCTGATGTCCAAAAATGTGAAAAAAATCACAAAAGTGCATACATTTACAAAAATATTCACAAGGATGAATAAGCAGTACTTCATGTGCTGTGATTTCAACGAATGTTTCGATCCCTCAGACTGTGAAATTGTTCATTGAACGCTCCCTGCTGGAGAAAGAGCTGCTGTACTTTGGATATGAAGCTTTTGGGGTCACGTTCATTGATCCTGTGAGTATGTCAAAGCTTAATGTTTTTTTTATGTTGCCAATGATATTTTCCCAAGTTAATGAATGTAGATTTTCGATTCAGGACTCCTGGACTCCTGAAGATATCATGCCTTCAAAGCTGAAAGACAAACAAAAGTGAGAGTTGAAACGCATGATGAGTTTATTTGGCAAAGCACCATTTCCTGACCGCTTCCATGTGTCTCAGGGCAGAGAGAGAGACAGCAGCAAGGATTACAGAAGAAATAGGAAACCTGATGAGGGAGATCGAGACCCTGGTTGAAGAGAAGAAAAAGGACTCCACAGACGTAGCAAACGTATTAGTACCACAAGAGAGTAAGTATCACATCCACTCATCCAAACCACTTAATGCTGACTCAGTACTACAAATACACGGTAGCTGTTTGCGAGAATGAGGCAGCACGTGCTCGTTAATTCAACAGACAAACGATCACAGGCTGGCGTTGTGTAGTAGCTGCCTTGTGGGACTTTCACATTCCAACATGAAATACAAAACAACTTTCATGTCAGTGTCTCTTCCAATTCTCTGAATTGAGTGTTTTTCAAAAATATATGAATTATAAATCATGCCGTTTTGTGATTTGAATACAGCCTTGTATTTGTCAGAAATATGCATATCTGAGCAAATGTGACTTTTTTTGGCCTAACATGAATCTTTTTCAAGCATAAAAATGTCTAAATGGGGACATATGATTAAGTACTCTAAATACTTATTAAATACTACATAATAGGAGTGTAAAAGTGACTATAGGGGTGTTATTACATGTCTAGAGGGCTCTAATAATGTTAAAAACCGTATTTATAAGGTTGTAAACAGGTTTTCTGTGCTTTAACTACCAAAATATTATTTTTTCAAAATAAGGAATCCTGAAATTAACTTATCACGGATGGTTGTGGAACCAATTAGCTGCCACCAGTGGAACTAACTGTTTTATATATTATATATACTGTGTTTCTATTTGGGGTCATGTGTTCATGTCTTGTCCGTGATGTTTCTCCTGCAGGCGGAGGTCTACTTTTTGACAACATAAAGTTGACCATGACGTCGACGCAGATGAACGGCTCACAACGGGTCCTACTAGATGGGGTGCTCACCGATGACGAGTGCGGGGATTTGCTACGTCTTTCCAATGTGAGTTTAAGCATTTTCAATTTTATGACAAAATATATATTTTTGTCACAAATCTGAATGTAAAAAGTGCATGGGCAACACGTGTGGGCTAACCAGTGGAACTACAGGAGAGGCAGTCCTGGCTGCTTTGCCGCTTCTCATCTCATCACGTGGTTAATGTGTGTATTTACTAGGCTGCTGCTCTCAAAGGTGATGGATACCGAGGAAAGCCTTCTCCCCACTCCGCCAGTGAAATGTTCCAGGGTGTCACTGTCCTCAAGGCTCTGAAGGTCTGTAGAACGTAAATGATTGATTAAATATATACAGGATGATAGGAAAATCATTTCTACCACTTGTAGCTGCGATCTTGCTCTTTGGGTCACTAACAGAGGTTGACCGCTCGTTTTACTTGCTTATTGCCCCGACCATTCATAGTTTTGAGGTGCCTTCATACAAGCTTTTACCAGCTTTGTTGAAATCGAAAAAACCTGATCCCAGACAAACAAATGACACTGGCTTTCATTGTTCCTACTACAGCTGGCACAGGAAGGAAAGGTTTCATTGAAGGGCGCTCGTCTCTTCTTTGATGTTAGTGACAAGGTGAAGAAGGTGTTGGCGTCGTACTTCCAACTGACTTCTCCGCTGTACTTTTCCTACTCACACCTGGTGTGTCGATCTGCTATCGAAGGTGAGTCAATGTACGCGTATGCCGGTATGTACACCACTGTAATATTGTAATAGTGATATTGTAATTGAGTAGGGTTTACACTTTACTCCTCTTCCACCCATGTGTGGGATCTTCAAGTTGTGCTGATACATAAAGAATATTTCCATGTAGGACCGTGATGCTATACACACAGTATCCTAGCTGCTCCTAGGACTGTTTTAAGACAGAAAGAGTATCTTAGCTGTTTCTAGGACTGTGATGATATATAGTATACACAGTATGTTTACTGTGCCTAGGACTGTTTTAAGACAGAAAGAGTATAGTAGCTGTTTCCAGGACTGATGATATGTACACAGTATCTTAACGGTTTTGCTGTTCCTAGGACCGCTTACAATATATATAAAGTGTCTTTCCTTAACCATGATGATACATAAACAGTATCTTATCCAGTCGATTATAGTGTATATACACAGTATCTTAGCTGTTTCTAGGACTGTTTAAAGATTGAAAGAGTATCTGTGATGACATAAACACAGTATATTAGCTCTTCTAAGGACTGTGATGATGTATACACTGTATATTAGCTGTTTTCCAATTTTCCGATTGCTTTCACCCTGGGAATTGAAAGTATCGAAAGGAAGAAGTCTTGGTTCTGCAGTCATTGCAAATCGCAAGTTTAATATCCAAAGGCGGCACCACAGACATAACGTTAGTCAAGAGCCGAGCAAGCATCCGCGATAGTGAGAATAAGCGGCTTAGAAAATGGATGGATGGAAGGACAGAGCAAGCGTGTCGTGACATCCACGGATGTTGACATGCTTTAGACACTGTAGGAAGATACGGGAACCCCACAGCCTGTATTCACCATTTTTTTATTTCCAATTTTCATTAACGCAATTTCTGTACTGATTTTCTTCCTGTTTATCATCCAGAGAAGCAGGAAAAGCGTGAAGATCTGAGCCACGCTGTTCATGTTGACAATTGTCTGCTGGTCTCTGAGCTCAATGAGTGTTTCAAGGAACCTCCTGCATACACGCAGAGAGACTACAGGTGAGCTCACCTTTTCATCCAATCAAGCACCTGAATGCAAACGCTCAGCTTTTCTGTCTCCAACAGTGCCATTCTTTATCTGAATGGCGACTTTGAAGGAGGGGATTTCATTTTCACAGAGTTGGATGCCAAATCGGTCACGGTATGAATTCAAGCTTTTATTTTTAGACGTACCTTTTAGACGTGCATTTGTGATCTTGTGCTGTATCTAGGCCGTGGTGCGTCCACAGTGTGGCCGCGTGGTCGCCTTTGGAGCAGGAAAGGAAAACCCACATGGCGTGAGAGCCGTCACGAAGGGTCAGAGGTGTGCTGTTGCTTTGTGGTTTACCTTGGATCCAGCTCATGAGGAAAAGGTACGTGCCAGCCATGTAGCGTGTATTACCCAGCTTTTTGTTTACATCACACTCATATTGCAACGCTTCACCTTTGCAGGAAAGAATCCAAGCTCAGAATATGCTGGAGATGTTCTCTACCACTGTCAACTCAGACTTTATCTCAAAGGAGGCAACCATCAGCTCAGAATCAAGAAAAGAAACCAAACCACAGGAACAAGAAGGTCAAAAAGTAAAGCAGAACCCTGCAGATTCTCAGGACAAAATTCCTCCTGAAGCAAAGGTCGACGCTGTGCAAGCTGTTAGCATAGTCCCAACAAAAGACACTCAAGTGGATCAAAAAGACACCAAACTCGTACCTTTCACCAATCCCAAAACTTCCACGACAGAGTCTAGAGACGAGCTGTGATCAAACTCCTTCCTTTTACTATTTTTTAATGTTTGTCCTTGATGACAATACAGTGGTCCAAAAATGTCTTGTAATGTATTTTATTTAATAAAATGGACATGACTTTCAAAACCACCCTTTGCTGTACTCGCTGTAAAGCAGCCAAACTCACCCGCCGCAGTAGCGGTATGTAAAGCTTAAGCTAACAATGCCGCTTTTAAAAAGGAAAAACAAACAGATCAAACTGGACAAAAATAATTATGCAAGGAGACCGCAGTAATCCCTCGTTCATGATGGTTAATTGGTTCCTGACTCGACCATGATAATTGAAATTTTTTTATTTATAATTGGAATATTGTTGTGGTTGCAGCACAGAAAACCTGTTTACAACCTTTTAAATACGGTTTCTAACATTATTATAGCCCTCAGCTGTGAGACATAGTCCATCCAATGTGTCCCAGGTCTTCTCCGGGCTGGGCATGCCCGAAACACCTCACCAGGGAGGCGCCCGGGAGGCATCCGGACTAGATGCCCGACCCACCTCAACCTTCTCCTCTCGATGTGAAGGAGCAGCTCTACTCTGAGCTCCTCCCGGATGGCCGAGCTCCTCACCCTATCTCTTAGGGTGAATCCAGCCACCCTACGGAGGAAACTCATTTCCGCCGCTTGTATTCGCGATCTCGTTCTTTCGGTCGTGACCCATAACTCATGACCATAGGTGAGGGTGGGAACGTAGATCTATCGGTAAACAGAGAGCTTTGCCTTCCGGCTCAGCTCTCTCTTCACCACGACGGTCGGGTAAAACAACCGCATTACTGCGGATGCTGCACCGATCTGTCTGTTGACCTCACTCTCCAAACCGTCCGTCACTCGTGAACAACACCCCGAGATACTTGAACTCCTCCACCTGAGGCAAGATCTCACTTCCAAGTTGGGAGAGCGGAGGTTGCATGGTTGCAAAAGTCACGTAATTTGCGCCGACCTTGCAGATGTGTCAAGCATAAACACTTTACACTTGTAATGCCCAATGTAATATACAAAATAAGAGTAAATAAGCCATTTAATACATAAATAAGACCCCTGTGTTACTCTAAATGTGCTCCCAATAAGACAGGAAGTGACTTTTGTAAGCCGTATTTTTATTTCAGATTTTTTGGGAGGGGGGTTTACATGCCACACGGCGACTGATCCGGGTTCGATCCGGGTGCTCCGTTTTCCTCCCATGCATGTCAGGTTAATTGGTGGCTCAAAATTGTCCATAGATATGAATTTGAGTGTGAATGTTTGTTTGGGGCCGCACAATGGATGAGTAGGTAGCACATTGGCCTCACAGTCAGGAGGTTCAGGGTTCGAATCTTTGTTGGGCATCTCTGTGTTGAGTTTGCATGTTCTCCCCGTGCGTGCGTGAGTTTTCTCCGGGTACTCCGGTTTCCTCCCACATTCCAAAAACGTGCATGTTAAGTTAATCGGCGACAGGTATAAATGTGAGTGTGAATCTTTGTCTTTCTTTGTCTACATGTGCCTTGCGATTGACTGGCGACCAGTCCAGGGTGTACCCTGCCTCCCGCCCAAAGTCAGCTGGGATAGGCTCTGGCATACCCGTGACCTTAATGAGGATAAGCGGCATAGAAAATGAATGAATGAATGTTTGTGTGATTGACTGGCAACCAGTTCAGTGTAACCCGCCTCTCGCCCGAAGTCAGCTGGGATAGGCTCTGGCATACCCCCACGACCCTAATGTGGATAGATTAAGGTTCACTGTGTTCGGCCTTTTTGAGATCATTCAAAACTGAAATAAAACCCAGTTGTGTTTCCCCCAACATTAGAGTAACATTACTGACACCTAGTGACCAATATAGTGTACTACATATCAGCATCTTTGAATGAGTCTTCAATACAGAAATCCGTAGATTTTCCAAAATATATTAATAAAACATGCTGTTTTGTGGTTGAATTTGACTATTAGTAAAACAAATGCACATTTAAACACATGTTACAGTATGTACACAAGCCAAAAATGTCTAAATTAAAGTAAAATACAAATACAAAGCAGATGCATTCAAAGATATGTAGTATTTTACTTTGGTCACTAGGTGGCAGTAGTGTTACTGTGGTGTTGGGGGAGACACACAAGCACTAAACTTGAGCACCAAAACAACAGGCTTTCATTGCAGGTTTGAATGATCTCACAATGATCCCTAACACGGGCTACTGTTGCTGCCGTAACCCACGCCAAGCTAAAACTCGACTCTGAAACCCAGACGTCGCTTCCTGTCTGCCATCCCACTCAGCTCTCCTAGCAACACAAACAAAAGAAAAAAATAATTAAAAACAAAAAAAAATAATTTAAAAAAATTTAAAAAAAAAAATAATAAAAAAAAAAAAATAATAAAAAAAAAAAAATAAAAAAAAAAAAAAATTAAGGATAAAAAAAAAAAAAAAAAAAAAAAAAAAAAAAAAAAAAAAAAAGAAAAAAAAAAAAAAAAAAAATAATAAAAACAAAAAAAAAACAAAAAAAAAAAAAAAAAAAAAAAAAATTAAAAAAAAAAAAAAAAACATTTATCAACTGTTTATGTAATAGAGTTAGCAAAATAACATTCATAACCGGTGATGTACTGTGAGGGTGGCTGACATAGAATACATAATAAAAAAATGCAAAAATTAGATAATTATTTCGTTTTCAAGTAATTTTTATGAAGTGCAAAACATTTGTATTCTTATCTTTTCAACATGAGTGGGGAAGAAAGTCCAGGGTGTACCCCGCCTCTTGCCCGAAGTCAGCTGGGATAGGCTCCAGCATACCCAAATCGGGATAAGGGGCATAGAAAATGGATGGATGACCGGATGATGTGATGGAAGTGCTGCCACCTGCAACTTTCTTTGGCTCCATTTTGGCTTATTGAGGTGAGAAACACCATTGATTTCAAGAAATCACTCACGGCAAAACAAGAAGGTGGTATCCGAGTTGATACAATACTGCCATATTTGTCATTCTCTGTGTTTTTATCTGCGTCTTGTAGCTTCCCTCTTTATGCCTTAGCTCCTGTTTAGAGACTCTTATCTTGAAGTTCTTCCTGTGTTGCCCGCTTTATATTTCCCGGTTCTGGCACCTGCTGCTAATTTCATTACTGCTATTTAGTTCAGGTGCGTGCTCCGCTAGTTTGTTCATGTTCCAGGACAGACATTCTTTACTCGGAGCATACAGATGAACAGTGTGTGTGTGTTGGGGTGTTTTGAGTAGTTGCATTGTGTCTTTGTGGAAAAAAAGAGAGGCACACTGACGGCTCTGTTTGGTTGAATTTGTGTCTTGTGGGTTGGAGCATTGTTTGTCGAAGAAAGAGTGGGAGAAAGATGTGCCCGGCTCGGAGTACAGTAAACAAAAGAAGTTTAGTCTGTGATTGGCACTGCTATCTCTGAATGCCCAGACCTGTCATATGTTTCCATTTGGAATAATAATCCTCGTCATCATCCGTCATTTTTGCTCAATATGTCAAAACCGTATTACAGTCCTACCACGGGTTTGGTATGATTCGGTTCTCGATTGAAACTTTGCCCCGGTTGTCGTACAATATTGTGCATGGCTATCTGTTGTACATTCTATGCTGAGTCTTGTTGTATTCATAAAAATATGGAGGCTTTGCTGGCCTAATCTATTCAGCCATCTTGGATCACAGGCCCAAAATCACATCATCACGGTATTCTGGAAGACAAGGGGGATCAAAGTGCAGTCTGGGGGCCATTTGTTTTTCAATTGGCCCCCAACACATTCAAAAAATGGAATTTAACAAAAAAACAAAAAACAGAAAAAATAGGAAAATCGGTCAAAATATTGACAAAAGTCGAACGTTGAAAAAACATAATTACATCCCTGCTTGAATGTGTGAATGTGTCCTGACAGCTGATTGGATGAGCCAGGAAAAAGGGAGGGGGAGACGGCTGCTATGCTGTGTATGTCTATGCTTGTTTTGGCGTGCCTGTTTTTTTTCCCTTCAAGTAATTATTGATCGTCATCTCTCAACGTCCGGCCAAATGCTACAGTGTTTTTTCATCAACACAAAAACGCGTTTCCCAGCATGCCTTGCTGTAGTGACAATCAACAATTTTGAAGGTTATTGTGTACAGACAGGATGTAATCGTTTTGTTGTCGTTATTGGTCTTGTACAGTTAAATTGTTCTTACTTTGAGTTCAAATTAGTGGCAACTTTTGTGCCGTTTGTGCTATTGTATATGTACAGTGATGCTGTGGCCACTGCAGTTCAGCAACACAATACGGTCCTGACTTATTAGTAAAAACCAGGACATTTAGCCCGGCAATTGGTTACTTAAATGATACCGAAATTTACTCAACAAAAACAAACTGTGCAAAGAATCCCTATACATGTTTTACTGCTGGATTTGTGTTGTTTGTGAGCAGAGCAGTACATACTTTGGGTAATACAGTAATTCCCGACCGTGATAAGTCAATTTCTCCTTTTTTATGAATAATCATAATAATCTTCATAATCTTGATGGACAGAATTTCTAGGCGCAGTCAAGGCGTTGAGGGAATCCATCTTGGTGACCTTAGGATCTCGTCTCTGCTATTTGCAGACGATGTGGTCCTTATGGCCTCGGTGTTTACTGGAGCGGTTTGCAGCTGAGTGTGAAGCTTCTGGGATCAGACTCAGCACCTCCAAATCCGAGGCCATGGTTCTCAGTCGGAAACGGGTGGACTGTACCCTCCGGGTTGGGACTGAGGTCTTGCCTCAGGTGAAGGAGTTTAAGTATCTCGGGTTCTTGTTCACGAGTGAGGGAAGGTTGGAGCGTGAGATCGACAGACAGATCGGTGCAGCATCTGCAGTAATGCGGTCGCTGTACCGGACCGTCGTGGTGAAGAAAGAGCTGAGCCGCAAGGCAAAGCTCTCTGTTTACTGATCAATCTACGTTCCCACCCTCACCTATGGTCATGAGTTATGGGTCATGACCGAAAGAATGAGATCGCGGATACAAGCGGCGGAAATGAGTTTCCTCCTGAGGGTGGCTGGACTCAGTCCACTGGACTCCGTAGGGTGGGGGAAGAAAATTTTCTTCCACTTATCCGGGTCCGGGTCGCAGGGGCAGCAGTTTCAGTAGGGAAGTCCAGACTTCCCGGTCCCTGGCAACCTCTTCTACCTCCACCGGGAGGCCACCAAGGCGTTCCCAGGCCAGCTGTGAGACATAGACCCTCCAGCGTGTCCTAGGTCTTCCCAGGGGCCTTCTCCCGACTGGGCATGCCCAAAACACCTCACCAGGGAGGCGCCCGGGAGGCATCCGGACTAGATGCCCGAGCCACCTCAACTGGCTCCTCTCGATGTGAAGGAGCAGCGGCTCTACTCTGAGCTCCTCCCGGATGGTCGAGCTCCTCACCCTATCTCTTAGGGTGAGTCCAGCCACCCTACGGAGGAAACTCATTTTCGCCGCTTGTATCCGCAATCTCGTTCTTTTGGTCATGATCCATAACTCATGACCATAGGTGAGGGTGGGAACGTAGACCGATCGGTAAACAGAGAGCTTTGCCTTCCAGCTCAGCTCTCTCTTCACCACGACGGTCCGGTACAGCGACCGCATTACTGCTGACGCTGCACCGATCCGTCTGTCGACCTCACGCTCCAACCGTCCCTCACTCGTGAACAAGACCCCGACATACTTAAACTCCTCCACCTGAGGCAAGACCTCACTCCCAAGTCTCTCCCGGATGACAGTGCTTCTCACCCTATCTCTAAGGGAGAGCCCAGCCACCCTGCGGAGAAAACTCATTTCGGTCGCTTGTACCCGCGATCTTGTGCTTTTGGTCACTACCCAAAGCTCATGAGAACTTTGGGTAAAGCTCATCAGGTGAGGGTAGGAACGTAGATCGACCGGTAAATTGAGAGCTTTGCTTTTCAGCTCAGCTCTCTCTTCACCACGACAGACCGGTCCAGAGTCCGCATCACTGCAGACGCCGCACCAATCCAACTGTCCATCTCAAATTCCATCCTTCCCTCACTCGTGAACAAGACCCCAAGGTATTTAAACTCCTCCACTTGAGGCAGGACCTCATCCCCGACCCGGAGATGGCACTCCACCCTTTTCCGGGCGAGAACCATGGACTCAGATTTGGAGGTGCTGATTCTCATCCCAGCCGCTTCACACTCAGCTGCGAACCGATCCAGTGAGAGTTGAAGGTCACGGCTCGATTAAGCCCTCACCGCTGGTGTCCACCAATGGGTTCTGGGATTACCGCCACGACAGGCACTGACCTTACGGCCACAGCTCCGATCAGCCGCATCGACAATGGAGGCACGAAACATCGCCCACTCGGACTCCATGTCCGCTGCCTCCTTCGGAACTTGGTCAAAGCTCTCCCGCAGGTGGGAGTTGAAACTCCTTCTAACAGGGGACTCTGCCAGAAGTTCCTAGCAGACCCTCACAATGCGTTTGGGTCTGCCAGGTCTGACAGGCATCCTCCCCCACCATCGGAACCAACTCACCACCAGGTGGTGATCAGTTGACAGCTCCGCCCCTCTCTTCACCCGAGTGTCCAAAACATGTGGCCGCAAGTCCAACGACAGAACCACAAAGTCAATCATCGAACTGCGGCCCAGGGTGTCCTGGTGCCAAGTGCACATGTGGACACTCTTATGCTTGAACATGGTGTTCGTTATAGACAATCGGTGACGAGCACAGAAGTCCAATAACAAAACACCGCTCGGGTTAAGATCAGGGGGGCCGTTCCTCCCAATCACACCTCTCCAGGTCTCACTGTCACCCAGCAGAACAAGGGAATCCCCCGAGGGAGCACTCTCTAGTACTTCCTCTAAGGACTCCAAAAAGGGTGGATATTCTGAGCTGCTGTTTGGTGCATAAGCACAAACAACAGTCAGGACCCGTCCCCCCGCCTGAGGCGTAGGGAAACTACCCTCTCGCTTACCGGGTTAAACTCCAACGTGCAGGCTTGGAGCCGGGGGTGACAAGACTTGCCACCCCTGCCCATCGCCTCTCATTACCGGCAACACCAGAGTGGAATGAAGTCCAGCTCGAGAGGACTGGTTCCAGAGTCCTTGCTGTGCGTTGAGATGAGTCCGACTATATCTAGCTAAAAATTTCTCCACCTCACGCACCAGCTCAGGCTCCTTCCCCGCCAGAGAGGTGACATTCCACGTACCAACAACTAGTTTCTGTAACCGAGGATCGGACCGCCAGGGCCTCTGCCTCTGGTGTGTGTCTCATATGCTACAAGAATAAAATAGAATTATGGAAATAAAGTCATAAATAGGAGAAAAAAAGTCATATTTCAAAAAGAAAAAATCTTACTATTTTAGGAGAATAATCTTGTAATATTTTGAGGGAAAGTAATTGTCATAATTTTATAAAAACAAACAAATAAAACCAAATTAAGATGTAATTTCTGGGAAATTTGGTTGGCGAGGAAGTTATAACATTGTGGGAATAAAGTCAAAATATAAAAAAAAAATAAAATGAAAGATTTTTTGAGAAGAAAGTTGAAATATTTTGAAAAAAGTGGAAATAGAAACTGAGGGCCATACTAATATGTAAATATACAAATATATATAACTTCATAGCTTATCTACATGTGTTGGTTCATACAATATGAAAGAGGTCCTTGCATCGTTTCATTTTGCAGCATGAGGCTCTCTGTGTGTAAACTTTGGGCACCCCTGGGTTAAACGGTTCGATTCAAATAACCGGGATGCAATGAAATCATCAATTAGCACGGATTATGTCGAAGTGTTGATGTCATTTCATCATTTTCGTTCCAACCCTTCCTGTGGGCGCGACTGTCACAGGATGGACCAATCACAACTCTAACCCTGGCTCAGCTTATAACTGACTCTTTTGTACACAGTTTTGCCTCCTCCTTTCATCAAGCCCATCACTTGAGTCGGGAGCAGAGTGTGACCGAGTGTGACGGGAGCATCAGAAAGGAGAAGTTGCAGGAAGCCATGCAAAGATACAAAAGCTATTTGATCGACTAGAAAGACTGTCTTTCTGTAGGAGCTGACAGGAGCGGGGGACCAGATAGTGAGGAGCAAAGAGGGTTTGGGCAGTTTGAAGACCCAACGGGATTGAAGAGGAGTGTTGAGAAGCTGCCAGCTGCAAGCAGACAAGGATGGCAAACTCCGGCCTCCAGTTGTTGGGTTACTTCCTGGCCTTGGGTGGCTGGATGGGCATCATCGCCACCACCGCCTTGCCCCAGTGGAAGCAATCATCATACGTTGGCGATGCCATCATCACAGCTGTGGGGCTGTACGAGGGGCTGTGGATGAGCTGTGCTTCACAGAGCACGGGACAGGTCCAGTGCAAGATCTTTGACTCCATGCTTTCTCTTGACAGTGAGTACTATCATTTTAATTATGGCCTTTGTTTGCACAAAGAATTCCAAGGAATTTGTGTGTACAGTACATGTTCAAAATGTTATCAGCATATACAGTATACAAGAAGGGTATTTTGTGCTGCGCAAACAATACTTTTTTAGGCAGGGTTGAGAACTATTTGAGAATCACTACCTTAGTACAGTAATCCCTCGTTAATTGGGGTTAATCGGTTCTAGATTTGACCATGATTCATGAATTTCCGTGAAGAAACATTCCTTACCTATGAATAGGATATTTTGGTAGTTAGAGCATAGAAAACCTCTTTACGACCTACACTTTTAACATTATTAGAGCCCTCTAGCCACAAAATAACACCCCTACAGTCACCTATATGCTCAGATTGTCCAAAATAGCACTCAGACTAATAGTGAATAAGTCATTTAAGACATAATTAAGCCTTATGCGTGTGTGTGTTGCTATAAATGTTCCTAGAGGCACCGAGTGGAAGGCGATGAAGTGGCGTCAGAGGTTCAGGGTTGAGTTTCAGATTGGCGTGGGTTAAGGCAGTAACAGTATAACGTGTTAGGGATTATTGTGCCTGTTATGGGATCATTCAAACCTGTAATAAAAGCCTGTTGTTCGGGCCACCAAGTCTGGTGCTTGGGTATCTCACCAAACACCACAGTTACATTACTGACATCTAGTGACCAGTGTGGAATACTACATCAACCCATCTTTTGAATGCCTTATATTTGTATTTTAGTTCATTCAGCCATTTTTATGCTAAAACATGCTTCATCTCAACAAAAATTTGTAACATTATATTAAATATGCATATTTATTGACTGATAATAGGCCGTAGTGACAAAACAGCAAACTGCAAAGTGGCAAGTGACGATGGTGTATATATTATTGCCACAATTCA
This sequence comes from Oostethus manadensis, assembly GCA_024372805.1. NCBI lineage: Eukaryota > Metazoa > Chordata > Actinopteri > Syngnathiformes > Syngnathidae > Oostethus > Oostethus manadensis. The sequence continues at coordinate 629,511 of QODF01000178.1, forward strand.
TTGTTAAGTTTCATGGCACCGTGGAAGCATTCCTAGATTCATCATCATCTATAACTTACACGAGCAACTGGCGACGTCTAGGTCGGCTACGGCTCTGATTAATACACTTCTAAAAATGAAGGCTGAAACTGGAATTGAATAGGAATTGTATAGGAATTGAATTGGAATTGAATTGGAATTACTACCATCAACCAACAGAGGGAGCTTCACAAAGGTGTGAAGCCTGAATTGTTCTATTTTATGGCGCCAACTGTGCTAATAAATAGTAGCTCATTTTTCCATGTCAGTGTGGACAGTACAATTCCCATGTTTTCAAAACGAGACCCAGGCCTCTTTTGTTTGTAGATATAAATCTGTTTTGTATCCAAATCTACTGCGCGCAAAATGTTCGGGTCGCATGTATCCCACCTATGAGTCATGGAACTGCATGTTTTGCTAGACAAGTTCTTGTCATCTGAAAATTATATATTGGCTCACTGACACATATTTCAAAAATATGTGTCAGTTAAGTGGCTCATGTCAACGCCCCATCACCCTTGGTTGACTCTTCCCCCAAGAAAATGTTGACTCCATTTGCAAAAAAACTTTGAAATTGCCAAAAATACGCCAGGACTGAGACCATAAATTGGGACAACATTTACTTCACAGAACACCACCTGTGTGCGCATGCGCGTCACTTCCGGGATGCAGTTTGATTGGCCCCCATCATCCCTGGCGTCCAATTAACTTCATCTCATGTGGCTTCATTCATTGAAGCTTACAAATATTAAGAGACATACAATAACTCTTACTGGTCGTTTATTATTAACGATTATACATCAGGATTATCAGGTAACTACTTATTACAGCTTAGTCCCGTTTTGGGGGGGGTTACAATCCAGAACCAACAGTGAATATCAAAAATCCATGGGTAAATGTTGGACCCATAAACCATTTTGACACACCACCAAATATGCACGGTGATGCACTGTACAAATATAGGTAGTTTCGGTTCACTGAGGGTTTTTATTACATTGTGTTGCTATGGATACTGGACACAAACACTAAGAATGGTGTATTGTCTTTGTCAATGAATAAGGACTGTGTTTTGGCAAACAGCAGTCGTGATTCACCCCCTCTCCAACACACACACACACACACACACACACATACTTGTACATATTACGGCTTTAAACAGTAAAATTGTGTCAGCGATGCGCATAAGCGACTTGGACCCAGCAGAACTCTTAGCTACATGCTTTGTCACCTGTAACACCAAGCTTATGTAGCTCCTAGTACAATGTGCATTGTTCTACATTGGATTGCTTTTGGTGTCTCACCCCCACATCTTTCCCTTTTTTGGATGCTATTCGAATGTTCTGTGGGAGAATTGTAATTATTGGAGACTTAGCTGTCGGTAGATTGCAATTTTCATGCCTTGTTTTACAAATAATTAACTAACAATAACAATAGCAATAAATGATAAAGACTGAATGTTGGGAGAAAAAAGTTGTTTTCTTTACACACAAAAAATACTACAATATACTGGGAAAAAAAAATTGAAATTGTAGCCCAAATACACCACAGTACAGCCGCACGGTGGTCGAGTGGTTAGCACATTGGCCTCACGGTCAGGAGGTTCAGGGTTCGAATCTCTGTGTGGAGTTTCCATGTTCTCCCCGTGCGTGTGTGGGTTTTCTCCAGGTACTTCGGTTTCCTCCCACATTCCAAAAACATGCATGTTAGGTTAATTGGCGACTCTAAATTGTCCATTAGAGTGTGAATGTTTGTTTGTCTATATGTGCCCTGCGATTGACTGGCGACCAGTCCAGGGTGTACCCCGCCTCTCGGCCAAAGCCAGCTGGGATAGGCTCCAGCATACCCGCGACCCTAATGAGGATAAGCGGCATAGAAAATGAATGAATGAATACACCCCAGTACATAGTGTACATACATGAATGATCTAATCATGTGAATAAATAACCTAGGATACTTCGAATTGACCAAAAATGTTTTGTTTTGAATGTGAAGTGTTTTGATGAGCATGTGTTGATAAAAAGTACTTGCAGGCTCCGTTCATTGTCATAAATGGTGACCAATGTCATTTTCCATTAAACAAACTCACCTGCTGCTGCTGCTTGGGTTTAGTCATAAATGGTTCGGAAATACTCTTTAAACTGACTTTCAACAACTGCACTTCATCAGAATCCATAAGAAGTCTCCTGCAGCTGCAGCTATGTGCTTGACTTCAGCTCATCATGTTGTCATGTGACAGTCATGTGACTATCGCAGGAGGAGGCGTTCCCAAAATGGCAATGTTTTATTTACAAAAGCTACATTTTTGCCGTGAAAGCTCATTTTACATCCATGTAATTGTCAAATATTGTCAAATATTGTCAAATATTACACTTCAACTCTCCTTACTATATTTCTGCAATGAATTAATCGACTTGTAGCCTCACGTGATGTACAGTGTTTGTCAAAATATCAAAAACGCTAATAAGACACTCAATAAATGTCACTCCTTCATTAAGATTCAATTAATTTATGTTCTTTGTTCAATTCAAAAAAACATTTATGTTACATAAAAAAGGTGCCGGTTTGACGTCTTTTCCAATAAGGACTACATTTAGCGTGAATCAGTAATATTTGATGCATTCAACGTAAACTGCATGCATGTTTGAAACAACTTAAACCACAACCGTAACCACCATCATATGATTTTAAATGGCTTCTCTTGGGTTAAAAAGAACATCTTTATGACTTCGTACATTTAGACACGTTGTAAATCATGCATTTGTGTGATGTCAGATGTTCTGGTGAAATGACAAAATGACGATTATGTACAAGTTATGGCGTTTGTAATGATGTGGAAATATTTTCCTCCCACTAAGTTATGTGAGCGTAGGTTGGGTTTCTTTGCCAAAGCGGTACCAGCAGAAACGTGAATGCTTTGTATTGTTTTAGTTGTATTATTATGAGATTCATTTTTGATGCGTTACTGTGTCTTTGTGTCACTGTTGTCATATTTATAGTGTCGATTTATCACTCAGTAAAAACTATTTCTGCCTGCTTGTCTTTAGTCCACATCCAGACGTGCCGCGCCCTGATGGTGTTGTCGGTGCTGCTTGGCTTGATTGGCATCATCATCAGCGTGGTGGGCATGAAGTGCACCAAGGTGGGAGATAACAACCCTGCTATCAAGACGCGCATCGTAGTCACAGGAGGGGCTCTCTTCCTTCTTGCAGGTGTGGTTTTTTGTTGTTTTTAATCTTCTTTTCCTTTCGGCTTGTCCCTGCTTATCCCACCACGGGTCTCCACAGCGAATCATTTTCTTTCGTTTGATTTGCATGTTGCGATATGGCAAAAGTTTTACTTCAGATGCCCTTCCTGACACAACCCTCTATATGAGGGACATGATCTAATAGTGGTAATAAAATAATATCCAAAATATTCAAACTTATTCTGTACAGAAACTCTCTGCCATTATGTGTCTGGTACATTTATGGAAAGTAATGGAAAGTAATCACTCTTTGCTTGGTGAACTTTGTGCTTGTCTCTGTCGTTTATGGACGTGTTAAGGCAAATGGCTGGTGAGGCCACTACTTCACCGTGTTTTTATGTCAATATAGGTTGCTTATTAAAAAGATAAGAATGTAAAATGTGTATAAAATCACGTTTCCCATGTAGTGGCAAGCTCGTAGGATGCTAACAAGGACATTAATGATAAAAAAATATATGAACTCATTCCATCCCAGCCATTTTTTTAAGACATCCTCTCCCATGCCTACCATTTTAGACAATTTTGGCGTATCTTTCAAGGCATACAGAATATTGTGTTCAATGGCTATATCCAGTAAACATGGAAAACACCAAAGGAAAGATTACACTGTCTTTCATCACGTTCTTTAGTAGACAGCCTTACAACATATGTAGGTTTCAGGAAAACATCAGCTCTCGACTAAAAACGGGAGAATACCTGCTTTCTGTGAAAAAGCATAACTTTCACTTTGACACAAATTTAACTAACAAAATATCTAACACGTGTACTACAAATAAACGACACAAAAAAGGGTTGTTATACATCAAAATAACGATTTATTCACAAATATTACACCTTGAACTGTTTACAGTTTTCACATATGGAAGTGAAATGTATGCGTGAGTATATGCGCTTGCATTTAACTTGCTTATCTCCAGCTGATGCTGCTGCTGTCCAAAAAAAACAAGTAAGGCAGTGGAAGTAAGGCAGTGACAAGCACCTTTTACCTCAAGCACACCCCACTCCTTCAGGAAATGCATATGACATTTGTCTATATTCTGTTGTCCGATTTCACTCACTGAGTGCACGCTGATGGTATGCAGGGCTTGTGCACTAAGCCCCATTTTATTCATCAGGAAATGTGCAAATTTGCGATCGCATTGTTGCAGGCGCTGCGCCAATCCGTCTGTCAACCTCACACTCTACCCTTCCCTCACTCGTGAACATGACCCCAAGATACCTGAACCCCAAGGCCTCACTCTCCAAGCTGGAGGGTGCAAGCCACCCTTTTCTGACTGAGAACCATGGCCTCGGATTTGAAGGTGCTCAGCCTCATCCCAGAAGCTTCACACCAAGCTGCAAACCGCCGCAGCAAACGCTGAAGGTCACAGCCCAATGAGGCCATCAGGACCACATCATCTGCAAATAGTAGAGAAGAGATCCCAAGCCCCACAAACTGCACCCTCTTGAGCGCCAAGGAGAAAGGACCGTTTTAGAATAATACTGTATAGTAATACATAATACATGTTCTTTGTTTCTATAAGTGCATTATCATTACTGTAACTGTGTTTTTTCCTAACATATTACACTCTACAGACATGTTCACGTGTTCCTTGGCCAGATAAACAAGGTACTCTGAAGCAATGGTGTGGTGGGATCTCAGCTAACATTAACTCTTTCTTCTGTCACAGGTCTGTGTACACTGGTTTCCGTTTCCTGGTATGCAACTCAGGTGTCCTATCAGTTCTTCAACCCAAATACCCCAGCCAATGCCAGGTAGGAGCCCAAGTCCATCCATTCAGATGCGGTGGAGTTTCAGGAACCATCTTGATCAGGAACAAGACAGATTGTGGTTGATCACCAGAGGCAGTGCATTCGGACAGAATGTGTCTTGGTCGGGCAATGTGGTGGATGTGTCTCCTTCACAGTCAGCAGGTTCTGGGTTTGGATCTCAGCTTGGAGAAGTTTTTTTTTTATTTCACCCCACACTCAAACCCAGTCAGAATGGGAATGTATACAAAATACTATGAACAGAAGAACCGAGAACCAAGAACCGAGTCCTGAGCGACACCATGGTAGTCTGGAGCTGTGGCACATCTGCAGTGAAGGAACCAAGACAGCGTTGTTGCATTGATGAGTATGGAATAGTTCATGGTGTCCAACGCAGAATGTCGAGCAGAGGTCAAGCAGGTGCTGGTGTAAGATGACAGCGGTCTACATTGATAAGGTCTACGTGCGCAAGGGTGTCATTTGTATGGCAGCAGGTCCTTTGAGGAGTTTGGAATGATGAGATATTCAGAAGGTGTATAGTTCATGGGCAGGTCATCATGTTTATTTTACGTATAGTGCATGGGAGGGGCAGTGACAGTGATAATCCTGCAGGAAGATGGGAGAAACATTTCTACTTTTTCTGTAAGTCCACATGACACAAATCCCTGTTGAATTAGATTTCCATACATCTCACTATTTCCATATTTTTCAACTAACATGCCCCAAATGAAAAAGAGAAAGTGGTTTTACCCCCATCTTCAGCAGTTCAAGATCTGTATCTTTTGCAGAAAATCTGTCCCTGATGTATTTCCTGGAGAGAAGTGGTTTCTAGTTCCCTTCTTGACACCAGGACATTTTCCTAAAGTCTTTATCACTTTATGAGCAGATGCACTCACACCTGCCTGCTACCATTCCTGAGCAAACGGTGCACTGGTGGTGCCCTCATCCCGCAGCTAAAACCTTTGGAGCAAGTCCAGATGCTTACCTTTCTGTATTTTTCACAACAATTGAACTTCTATTCATGAAGTCGTTGATGATCTGCTGTCTGCTGCCAGCAAATATCCTTTTGTTGTACAAAGAAATGATGACTGCCATGGTTAACCACAGTTAACAGAGGAAACACAAACGTTTCAAGCACCATCACCCTTTTTAAAGCTTCCAGTCTGTTATCCTCCCTCGGTCAGGACGACAAAACGATATGATCTCCATCCTTTGACCTTGTCAGCACTCTCACTCTCTAACCAAAGAATCACTAACATAATGTGTGTTGGTCCTTTTGTGGCAGGGCTGAAATGCAGTGGAAATGCTTTTGGGGGATTAAGTTCCTTATCATGACAAACAGGGACTTGTGGTGGTGTTTGACAGTCCTGCAGTCCTGACACTGTGCTCTCTGCCTTTCCTGTGCAGGTATGAGTTTGGCTCCGCCCTCTTTGTGGGATGGGCAGCAGCCAGCCTGACGGTACTCGGCGGCTCTTTGCTGTGTTGCTCCTGCTCCAAAGATGACCTGCAAGGCCAGCAGTATTACCGCCAATCACAGCCTTCCACAGCCAGGGAGTACGTGTAAACCCCCCCACTCCCTTAGCCTATCTAGCAGCTCACAGCTGAAATATTTGAGCCTCATTTGAGCTCATCAAATATGACCATGCATATACATTTCAACTCTATCTCTGCTAAAATGTAGTACTATAGCTAAAACTCAGAGGACATCATTGTGATCGTCACAACAGCATATTAAATATATGAATACAATACAAGATGATTGTCTTGACATATGTTGGGGTGAGCTGTGGAAAGAAAAGATCCTGTGTTGGCCAGGGTACTTCTAAAATGTAATAATTATTACTTACTGTCTTTTGAAAGTCCTAACATATTGTAGTACATTGCAGTATTTCTGCATGATTCTACTTTTACCAAAAGTAAAACAACTGCAGAAGTATCCTTGATTTGTGTAGTAAAGTAATCCACTGATGGAGTCAAAACTCCCAAAAGAATAAATGACCAACTATAATAATCTTTACAGGCCCACTTTTCTTTTTTCCTGTTGTCCCATCTTAACCTTTCAAACCCCAGTGACCCCAGTACAGGGGGCAGCGAGGTTGCTTTTGTGTGTAACCGCAAGAACGTCATCAAAAAGCTCAGCCAAAGCGATTTTATAAAAACAGAAGACAATTCAAAGCACAAGCACTTGGTCAGAGAGCAAGTTCATGTATGTCATGAACCATTTTATAAAACAAAACACTAACATTAGGAGCATTTGAGAGCTAACACTGAACCCTTCCAACGCTACAAGTCTCATTCCTCTGTTACTAAATCTCACTGAACAAGCATCTTGATTTACTCGCATCCAGTAGTAAAGATAAATGCACATTTGGGTGAGTCTCCTGAAAAGAGTACCAGCAACGCTGCCAACACCGAAAGGGGATTATGCGCAGACTACAGTTATTTGAAGCTCTATCCAAAAGAATATCCTGCAAACACATTGAATAAACAATATAGTATAGTAAACAGTATAAAACGCGATCGGCTGTCGATTTCAGATTGCACATCGCATTTTTGTGACATGCTAAAGTATGTAACAAAGACAACAAAAGTTTCAGCTGCTGTGATTTCCAAAATATACAGTAGTGCTCAAAGTAATAGCTGTCCGATGCGATTAACCAGATTAATTACTGTTATTAGTATATTTTTATTGCTACATGGCAAACAAGTTACCTGTAGGTGCAGTAGATTCTCAGAAAACAAACAAGACCCAGCCTTCATGACATGGACGCTCTTAAAGCTGTGCAATTGGGCAATTAGTTGAAAGGGGGGTGTTCAAAAAATAGCAGTGTGGCATTTAATCAGTGATCAATTTTGTGAAAAAAACAGTTGTGAATCAGGTGGCCCCTATTTAAGGATGAAACCAGCACTTGTTGAACATGCATTTCTCTTTGAAAGCCTGAGGAAAATGGGTTGTTCAAGTCATTGTTCAGACGAATAGCATACTTTGATGAAAAGTTGGAGAGGGGAAAACTTATAAAGAGGTGCAAACATTTTTGGCTGAAATTATCTCCAATGCCTCAAAATGGGGAGCAAAAACCAGAGACACGTGGCAGAAAACAGATGACAACTACCAAAATGGATCAAAGAATAACCAGAATCGAAAAGCCTCAGCCAATGATCAGATCCAGGATGAACGAAGACAGTCTGGAGTTACCTGTAAGTACTGTGACAGTTAGAAGATGTCTATGTGAAGCTAATCTATTCACAAGAATCCCCCGCAAAGCCCCTATGTCAAAAAAAGGCATGTGCAGAAGAAGTTACAATTTTCCAAAGAACAAATCAACTGTCCTAAAGACAAATGGAGGAACATTTTCTACACAGTGAAGACAGTGAAGCATGGTGGTGCAAGCGTCAAGATATGGGCATGTTTCTCCTACTATGCTGTTGGGCCTATTTATCGCATAGCAGGGATCCAGCGGTTTGCATATGTCAAAATACTTGAAGAGGTCATGTTGTCTTATGCTGAAGACATGAGGAAGAGGACATGCCCTTGAAATGGCTGTTTCAACAAGACAATGACCCAGACACACAAGTAAACCAGCAAAATCTTGGTTCCATTCATTCGTTCATTCATTTTCTATGCCACTTGTCTTCATTATGGACGCGGGTATGTTGGAGCCTATCCCAGCTGACTTTGGGCGAGAGGCGGGGTACACCCTGGACTGGTCGCCAGTCAATCGCAGGGCACATGGACAATTTAGAGTCGCCAATGAACCTAACAAACCAACAAAATTATTGTTATGGAGAGGCCAGCCAAATCCCCAGACCTTAATCCAATGGAAAATTTGTGGGGTGACATAAAAAATGAAGCAAAACCAAGAAATGTTAATGAATTGTGGAATGTTAAAGAATCAATATAATGTAATAACAGCTGAAAGGTACCACAAGTTGGTTGACTCCATGCCACACGGATGTGAAGCAGTTTTAAAAAACTGTGGTCGTACAGCTAAATATTAGTTTAACGATTCACAAGATACCAAAATCCTAGAAACAAAATTGTTTTGACGTCAGTCAACGGCAGACACTGCTGTTTTTTTAACACAACCCTTTCAACTAATTGCCCAATTGCACAGCACAGCCTTAAGAGCGTGCATATCACAAATGCTGGGTCATGTTTGTTTTCTGAGAATCTACTGCACCTACTGGTAACTTGTTTGCCATGTAGCAATAAAAATACACTAATAACTAAAATTGAATCAAGGACGTCTATATGCAAGGGAGCTGTTGCCTGCATTGACACATAATGTGAATATTTTCAGGTTATTTCTCCCTTTTTTCATTCATATTCAGAAAGCAAAAGTGACACTGTTTCAAAAATATGGCATAATGTCCATGATACGCATTACGATCTGGCTTTTACTGATCTATTTCCTTCGAATCAAAACACAATTGTTTAACATCAGGTTTCCAAACTTTTGCTATTGTCTTAACTTTGGCAAAAAACAGAGAAATTACGGACCAATAAGGAAAAAGTTCACATTAGGTGTCAATGCAGCGGTCAGCTCACTTCCATATAGTCTTCCTCGTAGTCTTCCTCGATACAATTTTAGTTACCTTGCGAGCGGACTTTATGTTAACAAGACATAACATTCTGTCAGATTCCGGTGAAGTTGAAAAGTTTTTCCTGTCACAAAATAACGATGCACACAAAAAATGGATACTTTTGCTACGTCACTCATTTGCGGCAATATTTGTCTGAAATGTTTGTCTGTTGAAACAGAGTCATGTGTGGATTGTGAATAAAGTTTTCATTCACATGGTAGTTCTTAATAATTTATCATTCATTNGTGTCAATGCAGCGGTCAGCTCACTTCCATATAGTCTTCCTCGTAGTCTTCCTCGATACAATTTTAGTTACCTTGCGAGCGGACTTTATGTTAACAAGACATAACATTCTGTCAGATTCCGGTGAAGTTGAAAAGTTTTTCCTGTCACAAAATAACGATGCACACAAAAAATGGATACTTTTGCTACGTCACTCATTTGCGGCAATATTTGTCTGAAATGTTTGTCTGTTGAAACAGAGTCATGTGTGGATTGTGAATAAAGTTTTCATTCACATGGTAGTTCTTAATAATTTATCATTCATGTTAATGGTTTTATTATTTTACTTTTATTACTATTTATTTATGTATTTTTATTTATTATTATTATTATTACTATTAGTTTATTTTTTTGTCGTTTAAATACCATTTTCACATATATGATTTTTGTCCTCTGTTTTTATGTTGAATATTAGCTTGGCTCAAAATTCTTCAGGGTTTAGAATAAATAAACACATTACTTAAATTAACTTTAGATGAATAAATTCCTTAATTAAGAAATGAATTGTATCTCTTGTATTCTTAATGTTTCGTTATGACATGCACAGTGGGATTGCTCTGGGACTACAAGGGAGGTGTTGAAATGTGTAGTTCTGTGTGTGCCTTTTATCAACTAAATACACACAACAATACCTTCATCTTTTGTTCAGAATCAGCTACTTCATCACAGGTAACTGACACCACTTGCTTCTCATTCGTCCCTAGAATTTACGTATAAATAAATGGACACAATTATGATGTAGGATGGGAAAAAAATGAGCATCCCTTCCTTGGGACTGGGAACTATTTAATATTTACCAGACACATTAGGTGAATTTTTACTTTTAATTTGGTTACAGCTTCGAATCCCTGTAGTCAGAGTGACGGCACCCCTTTCTTAGAAATATACAGTATGTTAATCATTTTTAATTGAAAAGGTTTTTGCATCCCTGCTGCGTAGCAAGCAGAAGAATAGTATCGATTGAAAAACAGATTTGACCCTTAAAGATTGCTTGAAGTCAAACATTTCTACTTTGTGTCCTCTTCTTCTGTCTTTTAATGCAATTCTTCTCTGACTTCTTCTCTTCTCTAATTCAGGGCAGAGTTGTTGAGTGAAACTAGTTTTCCTGACTGATCAGCTTTTAATCAAGGATTTTCCAACTGTCCGACTACTGATTCTTCTTTTCCCTGTCGCCTTATGCCACACACTTCTGACAGCAGATCTTTATTTCTGTATTTAAGATGGCTTGGAGATATCTGGAGTGGTTACGTTCTGCTTTTTGATAAATGAGTCTTTTAAACAGAATCTAAGACTGATAGAAATCTAATCATGCATTGAAATTCTGTCATGTTCATTTCCCTCAACTCTTATGTTGACACGTTGAAGAAATACTCCAGCACACAAAAGATATGAGGTCCAATTAATAAAAGTATTTTTCAACTCCGCCTGCACCGTCCTTCATGTGGTTGCCTTGTACAACCTGTTTGCTGTAAAACAAAGTTAGGACAGCAAAATACACGCTTTCCTGCTAAATATCCAGATCCATTTCAACTCAAAGACCTCCTGTCAGTCATACAATTTGGGAGAGAAGAGGTCGCTAGCATACACATACACAAACCGTGGAGCGTCGTCAGGAGCATTGCAAGGTAACGTTGTAGAAGTTAGGAGGGAAAAATATACTACTATAGCAAGTAGTATATTTATAGTGGTAACCATGGTCGCATCAGAGGTTGCCCATCAATGGTGTCCATAAACAGGAACGGTTGGTGAAATGGTGGACACATTGTCAGCATTTGCAGCAGCAAGAAATGCTGCAAATGTTTGACAGACAGTACGAACTGCCAGTGAGCCAATACATGTCACAAATGCTAATTCTGCAACTTTGCAGTGTGATATATTAAGGAACATATTGCATTGTTATTATTATTATTTATTATAACATAACTATAATTCTAAAATGGTTTTAAAATGAGCTTTTGTGGCAAACAAAAACGTTTTTGGAAATGAGCCATTTTACCTCACACACTGCCAGTCCCCATAATAAGATGCTTTGATATTACACTGCACTGAAAGATGGTCATCTTTGTGAAGCCTTAAAGAAAATGTGCTATCATCAAGCGCAAATCCCACCTCCCTGATACAATCTTCACCTTTAATTCTGCTTGTTTGTGTGTGTGGGACACCACTAGTGGAAGCATCTTTACCGTCATGAACATCCGTACATGGAGAACAGGATTTAGATGTGGAACAAGCTTCAAACCTGAGACTTACTGCCACCTTACACCTCCCAGAAGAAATGTTCTTTTCCATACTCTTTATGTGTTTTAAACCGCAAGCATTGTTGATATTACACACATACACACACATATACATAATTATTTTGCTACTCTGTGCTTTAAATTTCAAGGCTTCACTCTTTCCAAAATATAAATAAATAAATCGTGCTGTTTTCTGGTTAAATACGGTCATTTATTTAATAAAACATAGCACAGAAATGGCTAAATGAAGTATACGAGCCATTCAGAAGACGCATTCAAAGATGTGACGAAATGTAGTACTGTACGCTGGTCAATAGGTGTCAGTAATGTTACTGTAATGCTGAGGTGAGACACACAAAGCTAGATCGCGGGAACACCAGGTTTTTATTGCAGGTTTGCGTGATCTCACAAGAGGCACAATAATCCCAAACATCCCTAACAATCCCGTACCCCGTACTAAGCTAAAATGCAACCCCAAACAAGTTTGAACAAGTGTTATTTCTGCCTAAAATCATCAATTGATTCATATTATGTCCACTATATTGGGTAATGGGAGTGTATATAGGGAGTGACTATAAGGGTGTTATAGGTTATAGGGGTGCTACATATATTGTATATACAGTGGAACCTCAGTTAGCATATTTTTCCCCGTGGTAGCTACAATAACTCTCTCAGGCTCGGGGACATGCCGCTGCAAACATGACACCACAGAGAAAGAGAGGTTTCTACTAATTGACAGGGCTTGCCTGTCAAGCTTACCCGGCCAATGAGACAGCTACATGAAAAGTGGTGCAAAAGTGATACCAAGAGCAGGAAAATGACCACGACCTTTGCTACAGGCAGCAGAAACAGGTTCCGTGGGTCTACACTGGGTCTTCACAACAGTGTAGGAGGAGGTGAGTACTGCGGAAGAGGAAGGAAGGTAAGCAGGTGTGTCCTCCAGCGTGGTGTGTCTAAACATTCATTCTAATAAATGCTTCACAAAGCTTGTCTATGAATGTGTTACAACTACATCTGACGCTTTATACCAGTGATGCTTTAATCAAAAAAAGCATCGGATAAAACAGCCTGCATCTTCATGTTATCAGTGACAAAACTTATTTCTTATGATTATCATAATATTATTACTTTTTCCCAACCTAATTTTCCAAAATGTGCAACGTTAGTCTTTGTTTTGTTTGTTTGTCATTATAGGACTTTTTCCTTTTAATTTTCTTTTATGGCAATTGTCCTCATACTACTCTATTTATTTTGTCTTTATTCTTGTAAAATTAGAATATAATAGACTTTATTGTGGGGTGTACTTTAGGTACTTCAGAAAAAACACACACACATTCACAAGGAAAACTATGCATTTTTAAATAGACACACAAAATAGCTAGTACCTTTATAACATGTAGGGGTAGAAAGGATAATAGAGAGCTCAACAATGAAGGATTTAGATCTGAGGACTATGTAGGTTGGTTGCTACCATTTCCCAATAGGTGAGCCCCTAAAACAGGAATTCCCAAGCTTTGCTCAATGGGCATGAGGTCTGCTGTTTCCCTCCCTGCTCGTATGATTGGTCCAGGGCCAAGAAGCGGGAAGCAGGCCAAACATCGTTAGAGATCCTTCACACCCCAGGCACAAACTATTTAAACTCCTCCCCTCGAGCAAGCGCTACAGAGCATTCCATTCCATTTTCTTCCGCTTATCCGGGTCCGGGTCGCGGGGGCAGCAGTTTCAGTAGGGAAGTCCAGACTTCCCGGTCTCCGGCGACCTCTTCCAGCTCCACCGGGAGGACACCAAGGCGTTCCCAGGCCAGCTGTGAGACATAGTCCCTCCAGCGTGTCTTAGGTCTTCCC
>QODF01000178.1:643522-677437 GCA_024372805.1 Oostethus manadensis
GGGCATGCCCGAAACACCTCACCAGGGAGGCGCCCGGGAGGCATCCGGACTAGATGCCCGAGCCACCTCAACTGGCTCCTCTCGATGTGAAGGAGCAGCGGCTCTACTCTGAGCTCCTCCCGGATGGCCGAGCTCCTCACCCTATCTCTTAGGGTGAGTCCAGCCACCCTACGAAGGAAACTCATTTCCGCCGCTTGTATCCGCGATCTCATTCTTTCGGTCATGACCCATAACTCATGACCATAGGTGAGGGTGGGAACGTAGATCGATCGGTAAACAGAGAGCTTTGCCTTCCGGCTCAGCTCTCTCTTCACCACGACGGTCCGGTACAGCGACCGCATTACTGCAGATGCTGCACCGATCCGTCTGTCGATCTCACGCTCCAACCTTCCCTCACTCGTGAACAAGAACCCGAGATACTTGAACTCCTCCACCTGAGGCAAGACCTCACTCCCAACCCGGAGGGTACAGTCCACCCGTTTCCGACTGAGAACCATGGCCTCGGATTTGGAGGTGCTGAGTCTCATCCCAGAAGCTTCACACTCAGCTGCAAACCGCTCCAGTAAACGCTGAAGGTCACAGCCTGATGAGGCCATAAGGACCACATCGTCTGCAAATAGCAGAGACGAGATCCTAAGGTCACCAAGCTGGACTCCCTCAACACCTTGACTGCGCCTAGAAATTCTGTCCATGAAGATTATGAACAGAATCGGTGACAAAGGGCAGCCTTGGCGGAGGCCAACGTTCACCGGAAACAAGCTCGACTTACTGCTGGCAATGCGAACCAGGCTCCTGCTTCGATTGTACAAGGACCGAATGGCACGTAGTAGCGGGCCACCGATCCCGTACTCCCGGAGCACCCCCCACAGGACACCATGAGGGACACGGTCGAATGCCTTTTCCAAGTCTACAAAGCACATGTAGACCGGTTGGGCAAACTCCCACATACCCTCCAGCACCCTGGAGTAGACTTTCCCAGGGAGGCTGAGTGATCCCCCTATAGTTGGAACACACCCTCCGGTCACCCTTTTAAAAAATGTACAGAGCACTGTATGCCAAAAGTGACCCATTGAAGGTGCTTGTCACTGCTTTCTTTCTATAGAGAGTAAAAATCAACTTTATTAAGAGACAAACAAAACAAACAAGTGCCAGCTAGGGCTAGACTTAGCAACAAGTCAAATGTATTAAAATATATTTACGCTTCGCTGATTTAATTAATACATTTGAAAGCAAAAATAGGGAATAATACATCCAAGGTGAAAAAAATCATATCCAAACTGGATTTTCAGACAAAACAGCAAGTGATCAAACTTGTATAACAAGTAACAGTTTTCCTGGAGAAGCATAGGGTGCTGCCCTGCCATTGACTGGCGACCAGTCCAGGGTGTACCCCGCGTCCCGCCCAAAGTCAGCTGGGATAGGCTCCAGCATACATGCGACCCTAATTAGAATAACCGGTATAGAAAATAAATGAATGGATGAAGGATAAGGTGCATAAATTTTCTTACCTTGGTCTTCATTAGGGACCTATCTTGGTAGAATTGTACTAGGAAGACACTGACCAGTAATGTTAAAAAACAGATAATAATACCAATAGTACACAATATTTATTGCAGTGCATTGCCATTCACTCTGAGTGAGATTTGAGCCCACTGCGCCATCCATTCACAAAAAACCCAAACTCGAAAGCTATACATAACTTTCCGGTTGCTACAGTACCATTAACCAAATATATTTTCATTTTTGGTTTCTTTAATTTATTATGTTGTTTGTTTGTTGTATTTATTTAAAGGTCTTGGCATTCAAATTACAATGTTAAATACTCTTGTGAAATTACAGTTTATTGCTTATGATATGATTGTGAAAAATATTGTCCCAAAAATATTGTCAGTAATATTGATTATTGACAATAATTTGTAGGACTTTACTGTCTAGCAAAATTTGTTATAGTGACAGGCCTACATGCTACTAAATGAAGATAATAGCCTGTTGGACTTAATTAATACAATTTCATAGTACAAATACTAGAATTGAAGTTGTAGGTCAGGGCTTCCGATAGTGGTTAGGCCAGCACAAAAGGCTTTGCTGGCCCTGATTGGCCGCCACTGTCACATACAAATAAAAGGTAACACTTTTATTAGGTAACACAATTTTTAGTTTGTAAAAAAAGAAATGGCTATAAAGTAATAATGAAAATCAATTGTTTTTTCTTGTTATATGGGAGTGGCAATTTGCTCTTCTTATTCTTTTGACGGGTGAGCAATGTTACTTATTTGTATTGTTTGTGTTTATGATTAGTGATATTTTTTCTCCATGTCCATCTCCAGGGAGAGACCGAGAGGGACAAGTGTCATGGAAGGTCCTCCTCTAGACCTAGGGGAACCCAGTGTGATTGTAACCCCACATCCCGCCCAAACAGGCTGGGACGCTGTTGGGGAAATCAGATTTGGAAGCCTGTGTGTCAGGCATTGCACATCAACCTCCCTGAGATGGAGTGTCCCTCGTGTCAAACCCTGCATTACAATCCCAAGTCAAGAGTTATTACTGATCCCTGCTTTAATGGAGACCTATTACTGGGACAGGTTTTTCCATGTTTATCCCCCGAGAAAAAAGTTTATGTTCATTCATTCTTTCATTTTCTATACCGCTTATCCTCATTAGGGTCACGGGGATGCTGGAGCCTATCCCAGCAGGCTTTGGGCGAGAGGCGGGGTACACCCTGGACCGGTCGCCAGTCAATCGCAGGGCACATATAGACAAATAACCAGTCACACTTACATTCATACCGATGGACAATTTAGAG
This sequence comes from Oostethus manadensis, assembly GCA_024372805.1. Taxonomy (NCBI): domain Eukaryota; kingdom Metazoa; phylum Chordata; class Actinopteri; order Syngnathiformes; family Syngnathidae; genus Oostethus; species Oostethus manadensis. Next base: position 646,326 of record QODF01000178.1, read on the forward strand.
TCGCCAATTAACCTAACATGCATGTTTTTGGAATGTGGGAGGAAACCGGAGTACCCGGAGAAAACCCACACACGCACGGGGAGAACATGCAAACTCCACACAGAGATGCCCAACGGAGATTTGAACCCAGGTCTTCCAGATCTCCTGACTGTGTGGCCAATGTGCTAACCACTCAGCCACCGTGCGGCCCCCAGTTTATGTTAATGTGTCCAACTGATTGCAGTCTGTTTTGTTTTGGACCGTGACCTACTCGTTGGGTTCCATTTCACGCTCAATGAAATAGAACGGTACCGGTCACTCACATGGATAATTGGCTGGGGTTTGCCAATTTGATAGAAAGAAGGTGAATGCGTGTACGCACGTGTTATTCATAGAGGGCGTGGCACGCTCCCACAAGTGTGTTTAATTTGACACAACGCTCCTGGCCCGAGGGTTGTAGTCAGATGGTTACATGCTCACTTTCCTTTGTAGAACTTTGTTGTTTACTTTACCGACTTTCACCGAGTTGGTAGTTTCGTGTTGCCGACTGGAAGTCCGTGTGAATACGTTCCTGTGGAAATACCCCCCAAAAATTGTCCATCCGCCTCTCCTGCCTGCTCTGCTTCTGCTGCGTTTGAAGTGAAGCAAAGCGAAGTGAAATTAAAGTTGTAAAGAAATGAAGAAGCTGGCAGCGGCACACCAGCTTTAAGTACTCATGTTAATTTGTGACAGTTATGTTTAATGTATTTTGAATTTATATACAATCCCACATGTCCGAAAAGGACTAGGAAGAAGCAGAGCTTATCTAATCCTACAATCTGACAATCTGACCTCAATTACTGATCCTTTTTTGTAACAAAACAAACCAAAAATTCTTCCTTTTTGTTATTTGTTATTTCCAATGTGAAATTTAACGCTGGTCAGCATATTTCCAGTGTTTTTTTAGGATTTTTGTCTTAAAGCAATTGATGTTTGAATGAAACGATGCATTACAAGGCGTAACTGTGTCGCAATGCATTCTCTCTTGTGATGGTCCAGTTCTGGGTGAATTTCTGTTGTTTTTTAATATATTTTTTATATTATGCCGGCTTGTTGTGTTTAAAGGCTTTTTTTGGAACACCGGGGCAGACAAAGTAAGCCTTTTCACATTTCTAAAAGACAAGATTTGCAGGACAGTGATAGTAATCTGCAACTGAAACTACACTTCAGTTGGGAGATGATGCTGTGCATTGGATGGTGCTCCATGATGGACTGGAGCCTCCTCAGTGTCCTTTGCTCTGCCACAGATGTGGGGCCGTCCAGCTCAGTGCCAATGACGGAGCCCGCCTGCGTGTGGCGCCCTTCTTCTTGAGACTGAGATTGTTGATTGCTGCCAGCTCGTCATTGTCACACTGTGTGTCTCACCATTGTCAAATCAGAGCACCGTATGGTATTTTCCCGCACATGTGGCTGGTTCAACATGTACACAGCTGTAAATAGTGTATATAACATTTTCATTTGTGTTACCTTGTTTTTGCACCTCCTTTGCTCTTGTGTGCTCTTTTGCTGCTGGGACTAATAAAGGCTCATATTCAAATTTTAGAATACAATTGAAAATCGTGTTTTGTTTTGCACCCCCATTTTGTCTTGGTTTGACGATATTTTCACGTTAGGGTACAACATGGTGCCCATTGTGTTGTGGTTTGGTACAATGAGTGAGTGCAACTGTTCTTAATGTATTTATATCATAAAACATCTTTGTTAGCAGCTTGCTAATACTGTACATAGAAACAGAAAGCAAAAGTCAGCTCTGTTGCCTGTCTATGATGTCATCAGCAGTTGACTCTGTAGTTCTTTGCTAACTAATACAGTAATACCACAGGTTTTACATGTGTAAATGTTTTACATATTCTAGATGTAGGAGAATTATTCTTTACAATAGATTGTCCTACAGCCAAATGACCATTCATGCCTATGGACAGTTTGTAGTCTCCAGTTAACCCTTTCATGCGTATGCAACCTGGGTTCAAATCACTGATGGATCATCTCTGTGCAGGACCTGCTCTGGTTACTTCTTCACCAGTCTGAGCTTTTCAACAAGCATGAAGAAAATGATATGGATCAAACTTTTTTATTGAAAAATAAAAACAATTGAGATGTTTCTAAAATTATCTTAATTTAGGAATAAAAACTCTCAGAATTCTTGTTTGGCAAGATTTGCATGTAAATTTACTAGTTTTTCAAAATAAAATAGATTAAAAGAGTAACATTTTCTTTAATACAAGTTTAACAATTTTAAACATTTACACAGATTTTATTACTCGATTTAATATAATAAATATTGGTACGAAATATTGGACGTTTCAAAAATCAGCAAATCTTAAGACATATTTTCTGTCTGTTAGTCCATTCTTAAATTGAGAAAGTTTAGAAACCAGTTTTATTCTTAATTTAAGACAAATATTCTTAATCTGTTGTTGAAGAATAATCAAAATAAGGTTTTTAGCACGTTATGTGAATGTCAGCATGTGAACATTGCCAATCAAGCAAAAAAAAAAAAGTCAAACGGTTGCTTAACTTTTGTACTTGGCATGTAAAACTATAGTTGTTTAACTTCCCACACAGTACACAATAAAAGTGACAGACAGGAAGTGTTTATGGCAGGGGTCTCAAACTCGTGCTATGGAGGGCCGAGACGCGGCAGGTATTTTTATTCAACCGGTTTCTCCAGCAGGTGATTTTAATTGATGAGCTCCTTCCCTCAAATCGAAGGAGGTGTTGATCATTAAAATCACATCCTTTAGTGACTGGCTGGAAAGAAAACCTGCAGGGTCTCGGCCCTCCGTGGCACGAGTATGAGACCCCTGGTTTACGGCGTTGCGTGTACTTGATAAACAAATAGTGTCCAGCCCGCTGGACTACACTGGCTTCTGTGGTCAAGGTTTTTTGGTTGGGAACACTTGGCCTCCTTTGTGAAATACATAAAGGGACAAAGACAAGTGAATAAGATAATAGCAGTGTGCCGCCATTGTTCTGTTAAATTTCATTTCAAATTTAAAATCATGAAAATGCTTTTTTCTTTTTGGTTTTGTTCCTTTAAAGCCGTGGTTCTCAGATGCGGAAATGTTTCAACGCAAACTTCTCAAATATCTGTCCTCTCCTTATAGCGTGCTCTTCTTCAGCAGATATCTGCAGCTGTGTAGTCATTCGTTGAGCTTTCCCTCCCGCTCAGGCTTGACAAGATCCCTCATGAACATGGCATGCACCTCGTGGCATCATAGCAAAACCCGTGACCTTCTGAAAACGGTTCTGGTGCCCACTTTTGGTTCCAGACCCACCAGTTGCAAATCTCTGCTGTTCTGTATCCAAAATGAATCAAACAGTGACCTTTGAAACCGTACCGAACCGTGATGATGTTAACCTGTAGCAAATTTGATGGAAAAAACCCTTAGTGCACAATACCCCAGAAAGCATTGTGATTTCATTTAACATGAAATGTATTTTCCTGCTGTTAAAAGGGGTGACTGTGAGTCTAGTACGTCAGGTTGAGACCGTGCTGGTGAATCAGAATGACAGATTTAGGGTATTTTTGTGAATTGTTATACGGGAAACGTTGCAGGTGTCGCATGGAAATCGTGTTGTGCTGATAGAAATGTTGTAGTTTGTTGATTTTGGCCTTGTTTTGTTCCGTGTCACTACAACAGACCCACGGAGAAGGCGGGGAGCGAAGTGGTAGAAATCAGTCAGCAGGGCAGCGCAGTCGTCTAATGAAAAGACAGATGCTGGTTCAAATCAGCCAATGGGAGCGACGCGTGCCCGTGCTTCTCCTTTCACGACCCTGTGTGGGCGGGACCTTGTTTCGTATGACCCACCCATCTTGACTTCAGTGTTTGGTTGCACAGTGTGCAATTTCACTTTGTTTTATTCAACGTTTTGCGTTGGCGAAGGTAAAAATAAATGTCACAAATGTCCTTTTGAGGGAAAAGTCCTCTTCAACGTTTGATTTGAAGCGCTCGCTGGGACGAGGATTCGTGTGCTTCGTTGGCTCGCCTCGGTCTTGTACAGAGCGGGAATCGACAGTCCATTTTAGTTTGTGCTGCTTTTCTCCTTCTCCCTTGGAAAAGCTCCTGAAACGCCGACATTGCTCCTGCATAATGTCAAGACCAGTAAGGTAGGTCCTCCTCCGGCACACATTAGCAACCGGACGCTAGCAGCTAACGCGCTGTGGCTGCACGCCGCCGCCATGTTGTCTTTTTGGAACGCGTTGGCTGACAAAATGTACATGTGTGCTCGACTTCTCGCACGCCGTTCTTCCTCGCGGGTCGCCGCTTTTCCGTACACCGTCACGACGGAGAACGCCTCGCACCCACACCGAGGCGAAAACGTGTTAGCCCGTTCGTCGAAGGCCTGATGGGGTCTCCCCCCCCCTCCCTCTCATTGACTGCGTCTCAGCATCCCAACATTCTCCATTTGCAGGCATATAACTTTACCTTGTCGCGCGTGCAAATATCAGCCCGCACGAACGGCAGCCCGTGCGCGACCACGTTCAGCCCACGCGGCCGCGGGAAACCAGCGCAAAATGCCTGCTTTATTTGAACGGAAGGGAACGATATTGCATTCCTATATTCGTGTCCCCTCTTCCATGATGCTTTGTTTCAGAAAACACCCTCACGTCATTTTCTAATGCTGCTTGCTCCTTGGAATCCCTGTGCCCCGCTTTCCCTCCTTTTCCTGCACACCAATGCTGTGTACCTCACCACTTTGTCCGAAAATGCACACCTTTAGCCACCGCACAATGAAGTCGGGGTGTAACGGTACGCCGTCCGCACGGTTTGCTAAAGCTCGCTTTTGGGGTCACGGTGGGGTTCATTCGGGATACAGCACGACAAACAAAAATACACAAAAATTAAAGGGCATTTTGATGCATAAAGCAATTCCGTGAATGTCAATATATGCTAAACTATCTGAACAAAACGCCCACATCTTGCCTGACAAAGCAAATTGGTGTAGTAACATATTTTTAATTATCCATTCATTCATTTTTACAATATACAGAGAGACACTGCAGTTTTCTGCCAAAACACTAGGGGCAGTGTTTTCAACAACTTGCGCTGACGAGCTATTTAGCTTCCTGTGGAGCTAGAGCCAATCCGTGTGGAACACCAGTCACTTTTGTTGTACACGTTGCTGCGAAATTATTCATGTTTATATGTTATTCATATAAGTGCTGTCGTATTTGCGTTTTGCACATTTCATTGCCGAGATGCTCCTCAGTGTGCGCCATAATGAAAAAAGACCGGGCCTACTTCATCGCAACAGCATGCGCTATTGTTTGAACAAAGTAGCAAGGAGTAGGAGTGATGCATGCCGTTGGTAAAGTACGGAAAGACATCGCAGCGTAGTGCAAAACTTGCAACGCACAAGTTTCCTTGTGGTGTTACAAAACCGGTGAGGTTTAATGCGACCAGCCTCATATGCGCATTTTAAGCAGCATCACGTGGGGAAACGCCCTTGGGACGGCAAAAAGTCATTAACTAGAACAGAAAAGAGCCAGTCCTTGTCAATAGCGAGTAATGTCAGGTGCCGAGAGACACTGAATTCACCAGACGAGAAGGACACGAGATGTGCAAAAAATGTGACAGTATGTTGCCATGTATCTATGTCACTATGTACTCTTCTGCACTTTGTGTGTGTGTATGCTAGTGGCCCCGCCTCCACCCAGCAAGACAGTGAGACAGTATGACTGACAAAAGGGCTCACTCCATTCATGCCGTTGTTCTATGAAAGGTGCTGAAACCAATGCACAGAGTGAATCTTCTTCCTGCCTGTTTGGAGGCGAGAGACAAGAAAATCGCACGCGCATGGCATTAAACACAGTCCGTCAAACTTATAAAGTTCATTTTCATTTATTGTGTTATTTATTACCGTTCGTAGTACCCAGAAGACATTTTTTTCTGAATGACAAATCTGATGCAATTTTAATCGCTTTACTAATGTAAGCTATTTGTTATGGCAACTTTAATTTTGTCGTCCAGGATGTCGCGCACAGCGCTCTTATTTTGAAGACTGGGCTGGGTGCCTCTTGCGGGGTTGCCTCTCATCCCTATTTCACTCAGAACTTGCACAACATCAGCAAGCGTCCTAAAATGCTTGGTTACATTAACAAGTGGTAAAACTCAACTTGGTGTACACCACTCTCATACAGGGTCTTTCTCTCTCACACACACATTACACACACACACACACACAGTCGCGCTAGCATGCTCTGCTAAGCCACTAGCCTCCAGTCACACTCTGTAAGTGATGAGTTCAAACGTGTTTTCACTAACTTTCTCTGGTGTTTGAAGTCTCTGCTTGGACATGTTTAATTAAGGAGGGTGCAGGTTTATGTTTGTGAGGAGGTTCCGCCACAATCGAACGGTCCACTAAGGAAATAATTCCCTCCGTCTCACAATGGCAGCATTTCATTCACGTCACGTTTTCTCCGCCGCCTCTCGCCCGAAGTCGGCTGGGATAGGCTCCAGCATAACCGCGGCCCTACTGAGGATAAGCGGCATAGAAAATGAATGAATGAACGAATATGTCAGTTTCCGCGACATTCCGCATTTGACAGGAGAGTCTGTTCATGGAATCATTGACTACGTTTACATGCAGTCAAATAACCCTATTATAGCCGGAATATTAGCAGTAACGCGGTTGCGCACGGCCATATAAACACTAAAAATGATTTTAAAAAGCCCAAATATTACCCCTGGGTTACTCATTTTCTAACCCAAATATTGCGTGATGTATACGCCTGTGGGGATATTCCTATAGAAAGGAATATTCATTTGTGTTCTGCTCATGTTCCATTCGAAAGGCAAACACCGCAAAACGCCACACTTTTGGAGCGAGGAGGAAACACCTCACCTTTACACAACGTAGAAGCTGATTTCTTAAACACCCCAGAGCAGATAAAGAGTAAAAACCCTCAAAACGGCTTATTACAATGCCAAGGAATAAACCAGTACCTTAAATCCATCTGCTGTCCCGTTTCTCTCCTCCGTCATCGCGCTCTCTCGCTCCCTCTCTCAATCTCATTAGCGACTACGGAGTGGGACACGTATTTCTTCACGTTCTCGTCTTCCATTAATGAAGGAAATGAGAAATAATAATGTCAAGTACTGGTGGTGGGTCAGTACCGCCCCGGGCTGTTTATTACTCGGTATTTGTATTTGGCGGAAATGGCGCAAATTTCGTCACGGCGCTGTTTTGATTGGGATATCCTAATTGATTACAATTGCCATGTATACAAGAATACCCCGGTTTGCTCACACATGTAAGCGGGTTATTCCAAATGCCTCAGAAACCGGAATATTGGTCTTAACCCGAATATTGATTGCATGTAAACGTAGTCATAGACACTGTTTGAGAAATACCACTTAGTCAGCATCCCACACTGCAAAAGAATTTAAGTATGTATGATTTGTGCTGATATTGGAATAATATCTACATCAGCTCAAGGCTGCAATATCAGTATCATAGTAGAAGTGAAGAAAGTTGCATCGGCACTCGCCTAGAGATTTTGTACTTTTGTTTGGCGGTTCTTGAATGCACCACAAAACTTGCAGTATACATAACTTCTAAGAGAGAAGGGGGGGTTCTGGACCTGACAACAATCACTTTTATTGCAAATGTTAAACTGGAGAAGGTTGACTTTGAGGAGGGAGGAGACGTTTTTATAGCTGTATCAACTACTCACTGTTTTTCAACAATGGCTACTCTTTCTGGAACCAAACCATTTCAAAAAGTGGGGCACTACGGCATCTCAGAAAAGCTTTAGCACATTCCTACATCTGATAAAGTATATATTCGAACTCTGGTGATATGAATTATCATTACTGGTCATGTCAGGGAAGCATTAAAGGTACCCTCAGAAGGCCACTTGTAACTGTGAAACCATAATGTATAAGTGCGTCATGGTGGTATGACACGCTTGATTATTTTTATTTTGTATTGAAACATACATTGAAAGAAATCAATGTGCCAAGCATGAATTTAAATATACAACTATTATGTAATATGTGCCTTGTGATTGACTGGCAACCAGTCCAGGGTGTACCCCGCCTCTCGCCCAAAGCCTGCTGGGATAGGCTCCAGCATACCCGCGACCCTGATGAGGAGAAGTGGCATAGAAAATGAATGAATGGATGAATGTAATGCGCATTGTATCGTGGTTAAGTGCTGTGTTGTTACAGCTGTAGATTTCCCTCACTGTGCCCAGACTCCTCTGTCATGGTGCCGGAAGCCTAGATGGGAAGTGCCGCGCTAACCACTGGTTGTTACAAATGGCCGTCAATATTTTTAGAGTTTGTCAAAAATAATTCACATATTCTAGATGTAGATCCTATGATTTCTGCGAACTGAATTGCAGATTTAGTCAATAAAAATGGAATTTACTGATAAACGCGGAATCTCGCGGAAATTGACGTCATGCCAATGAAATGCTGTCATTGTGTGTGGAATTACATACCCGACAGGCGGCTAAATTGTGGCAGAATCTCATTACAGCAATTAGCTTCTCGACGTGGCTGTAAACAACATTGTAAAGCATCCGAGAAATACATGCGGATTGGTGCGGCGTCTGCGTTGTTGCGTGGTCTTCATCCCTCTGAACAGGATGCTGAGCCAAAAGACAGAGATCTCAATTTACCGGTCGATCTACGTTCATACCCTCGTCTTTGGTCATGGGCTATAGGTAGTGACCGAAAGGGCAAGACTGCAGGTAAAAGCGTTCAAAAGGAATTTTTGCTGCTGCTACTCCACATTGAGAAGAGCTAAATGAGGTGGCTCGACCATCTTGCCATCTCTGTGAAGACCCAGAACACATTAGAGAGACTATGTCTCCCAACTGGCCTTGGAACGCCTCAGGATCTCAGCCATAGGATAAGCACGAGAAAATGCATGGGCGGATATTGCTCCTGTTACGTTTATTCTTCCTAATTGAGCTCTATTTGTTGGTATTTTCTGGTTTGTTTTTAAAATGAAAAAAACATGTAAAGTAAGCAGTCTTATATTCTTTACAGGAACAGAAAAGTGGTGAACTACTCGCAATTCAACGAGTCGGATGATGCAGGTAAGAGTTACTTTTTTGTGCTAAGTGGTTGCTGATCCAATGTATTTTGAAAATCGGAAAAGATCGGCTTCGGCAATGGGACCGGGCGATCCGCTAACTAACACTCCAACATATGTGCAGTAAATGCGCCTTAAAGCTGGTTGCCATTCAATTCACACCACCGGATGAAGAACGTTGCACGCCGTAGATGCCTCTCACTATGCCAGGAGCTAGCATGGGAAGCGTCGCTCTGACTGCGGGGTGTTAACAAGTTAGATCAACAATCTAATTGCACCTTCATCAACTGCAGAGGCTTTCTATACCCCCCATTAATAGTTTCTCTACAGAGCATAGACAGTCACGGCCAAAGATTTTAATAATATGAATTTTCACAACGTCTGCTGCCTCAGTTTTTATGATGGAAATTTGCATATACTCCCAAATGTTATGAAGAGTGATAAGATGAATGTCAATTAATTGCAAAGTCCCACTATATCAGTGGTTTTCAAACTGGGGGTGCGCGGGGCTACCATGCACACTTTTCGGACTACAAGCTGCTACTTTTTTCTCTCCCTTAGAACCCGGCTTTAAATAACGAAGCGCCTTGTTCATGGATGTTTTTGTTGGTTTGTTATATTTGGGGGCGTGGCAAAAAAAGTTGGGGAACCACTGCACTATATCATGAAAATGAACTTGCCGTATTTATGTTAAGTCATTATTTTACAAGCAAAGTCCTTTTTACAAGAAAAAAAGTCGTAATTTTATTAGAAAAGTCCATATTACAACAAAAATTTTGTAGTTTTACGAGAAAAGAGGTCCATATTACAATGAAAGTCGTACTTTTACGAGAAAAAAGGGTTCATATTAGAACAAAAAAGTCGTAATTTTAGGAGAAAAGAGGTCCATATTACAACAAAAAAGTCTTAATTTTAGGAGAAAAGTCCATATTACAAGTAAAAAAGTCGTAATTTTACGAGAAAAGTCCATATTACAAGAAAAAAAAGTACAACAAAAGTAGTAATATTACCTTTAGCCTGTGTTTATAGCTGTCTCGGGCAATGCCTGTTAAGATGGGAGTATTGAAATCATCAGATTTCGAGAGTAAAGTCATAAATGACAACCCTAATCGGTATGATGTCATAATTCAGGACTCCTGTTAATTTTGCCTAACATTGAGGGAAAGCTGACTTCCTGATCCGGGTGTGAAAACCGTTTAGTATGCTTGCTCTTTGGTTGGCATCATCTTTAAAACATTTGATATACATTGCTTGGTCTTCTAAGAGTGATGACCGAAGAACTCGTTTCTCCGTAGATGAGGAGTATGGTGACAGTAAGCCCACCAAGGTGCGCACAGCCCCCCGTGAGCCCAAGCAGAAGCGCTCAAAGAATTCACAGGAAGAAAGGTAAGCCTTTAGTGCGGCGACAACATGCATCCTTTTCCTCTTTTGATGTAGTCTGTTCGTTGTAATAAAATGCCGTATTACTTAATGTGCTGCAGGAAATTATGCACTTAGTGTGTCCCAACGTGAATCTATATTTATTACAAATCATATCATCTGTCAATGACATGTAGTGACAGGCAGAACATTGTAATGCTCTTCCAGTAGATGGCAGAAGGTACTTCATGGAACATCATATCATTATTTTATTTTTATATAGCGCCAGATCCTATTGTATCTTCACCATACGGTATATGAGATTTTTCTTTTGCCGTTTTTTTTTCCATTTACAGCGAGGACTCCGAGGACAAGCTCTCCAAATCCAAAAATGATTCAGCGGGTAAGGCGCCACGTGCACCTTGCTTGACACATTTGCAGCGCAATCAGGACGTGTCTGAAGTATGCGGACTTCCGTCTTCTTGCAGATGACTTTGGTAGCGATGAGGAAGACAATGAGTTTGGAGAGGAAGAGGAGGAGGAAGAAGAAGAGGATGGAGATGGAGATGGAGATGGAGATGGAGGAAGTGACTATGAAGATAAAAAGGTGAAACGAGGAAAGAAGCCCAAGGTTGAGAAGCCCAGCAGGAAGACACCAAAAAGAAAACGGGCTGCAGGTACTTTTGAATGATTTTAGTATGTTTTATGTCAAAATGTGAACATTAAAGTAAAAGCGTTCATTGTTGGTCAGCTCTGCTTGTCTGCTGTGACAAGACTTTATAATTTGGGATCAATTGATTCCAAATGTTTAACTATTTCCCGGTCATGATTTATTTTTACTCTTTAAAGTTGTGTGTGTGCGTGTGTGTGTGTGTCATAAAATGTATTTGTTTGCAAGGTCTTTAAAGATGCATGAACTTCACTTTTATGTCAAACAAATGCATAAACATGGCTGCACGGTGGCCTAGTGGTTAGCATAAAGGTGGTTTTGTTGAAGCATCGCTGTGTGGAGTTTGCATGTTCTCCTGGTGCGTGCGTGGGTTCTCTCTGGGTATTCCGGCTTTTACCCCACATCCCAAAAGCATGCATGTTAAGATAAATAGAAAAAAAAATAAACATAAATAAAAAAAAAAAAAAAAAAGGATAATTAAAAAAAAAAAACCAAAAGGAAAAACCCAACAAAAGACAAAAAAACAAAAGGAAAAGAAACAAAAAAAACAAAAAGGGAAAAGAAAAAAAAGAAAGAAAAAAAAAAATAAAAAAAAAATTTAAAAAAAAAAAATAAAAAAAAAAAAAAAAAAAAAAAAAAAACAAAAAAAAAAAAAAAAAAAAAAAAAAAAAATTAAAAACATTAATTTAATTTTTAAAAAAATTTAACAAAAAAGAATTTAAAAAAGGGCCTTAAATTGTATTCATTTTGAATTATTCAAAAAAAATTGACTTAAACTTGACTTGTTGAAAGTTATAAGTTTTGCTATAGTCAAAGTTTTTGTTTGTTTACTAAGGTGAGGAGCAAATTAGGAAATATTGTGTTCTCCCCTCCCTTTCACTATTCCGATCTTGATAGTGTTGTTTTTGTTTGTCTTGGCAAGATGACAGCGATGATGATAGGGACGTCAGTCGAAAGCGAACGGTACGCCAGGCAGCCTCCAAGGCAGTGTCCAAACAGAGGGAAATCCTTTTGGGTGACGGAGGCAGCGAGGATGAAGAGCACGATGACGCGGAGGAAGCTTACCTGGACCGTAAGTGCAACGCATTTTGGAGCAGTGTATCCTGCTGAACTGTTTTAATCAATTGTCATTACCATTACATAATTGCACCTGAGTTACTGCAAGTTTGCATTTCTGCTACTTTTGGGGCGGGGTGTCAATTTGGACATAGTTACAGGGCAGGGGTTTTAACGCTACCAATTTTTAAAGTTTTGGTTTTGGGCTGCAAACATTCCTATCATGCTGCGCTTGTGCTGGCTGCAGATGGAGGAGACTTCATTACAGTCAGATGTTTACAAAGAATATCATTCATCAGTCATTTATTTGAAGCATTCTTTTTTCAGGATAGAAATATTCCCTTTTAAAACAAACATTGGATTGGATGCTCGGGTTTATTTAATTTCTTTTGAATTTACACAGGGTCAGAGCGGTACATACATTGTCACAAACATGCAGGCTTAGATATACGGCCGTCCCTTGCTCCATTACTCTAGCACAGTTTTCTAAAATTAATTGATAAATGACCACTGTTTTGTGGTTGACTATGACCTAAAAATTGCATATTTAAGCACATATCACGTATTCCTTGCCTAAATTAAGTAGAGCTGCAACGATTAATCGATCAATTATTAATCGATTATCCAAATAATCGACCACTATTTTGGTAATAGATGAATCATTTCGTTTTAAAATGTACTATAAATATTCTGGTGTTAGCCACTCTAATGTAAGTTTTTTTTTTCTTTTTCCTTAGTGATCTATGAAAGCACTGTCACTTTTGACTTTGGAAAAGAGGCATCAACATTTTTGCCTCTTTTTGATATCTTGCAAAGCAAACCACTGCAGAGATGTGTGTGTGTGTGTAGAGCGTGTGTAAAAGCATTCCCATGCAAAGTAAATCCCATACTTGCACTTGTGCTTAGGAAAACGTCGACTTTTCTGCACTCTCTCCATTATCTCTTACCATGCATGCACACAAACCTACTGGTAGAAGAGTAAAACTGCAGTAGAGTGTTTGTGACGTTTGATGGTTTATACTTTGCTACTTCAATTTCGGTGACTGAGATTGTCCTCTTCGCTGTGATTTTTGGAGGGAAAACATCCATGCATTCTTAAAAGGATTACTGCAAAGAAGGGAAAATAAAAAATGTCTTTTTAAAAATCCGGTTTATCGAAAAAATAATCGACCGATTCATCGATTATTAAAATAAGCGTTATTTTCAGCCCTAGAATTAAAAGCATTTTCAAGCATAAAAATGTTCTACAGTAACTAAAATACAAATACAGTATAAGGTAATATGAGATGTTGAACTGTCTACACTGCCCAGTAGCTGTCACTAGTAAGACACATTAGACTTTATCGCATAATAATAGTCTTGCCCAAAGTCAGCTGGGATAGGCTCCAGCATACCTGCGACCCTAATGAGGAGAAGCGGCATAGAACATGGATGGATGGATGAAAAAATAACAATTAGTAGTAGTAAAGACATTTATTAAAACACACACAAGCATAAGTTTTATTTATGACTTACATGTCTTATTTTCTCTGATTATACCTATACTATACAGGGGTAAGAGAAGTGTAAAAGTGACTGTAGGGGTGTTATTTCATGTTTACAGGGCTCTAAAAATGGTTTACAAAATAAATTTAGAAAGTTATAAACAGGTTGTCTGTGCTCTTAACAATGAAAATATACGGTGTATTAATATTGAATCGTGCTTTGCGGAAATTCACCTATGGTGGTCGGGTATGTAACAAAAAAACTGCAATAAACAAGGGATTAGTGTGTTTGTGCGAGCGCGTGTGTGTGTAAAAAACCCTAAACACATCATTTTCAGTGTGTAATTTATGCGTCAACAATGCACAAAATTTATCTTGGAGGTTAATAAAGTATCTATCCATCTATTTAAGGTGTCTTCACGCTTTTCAGGCATGCCACAAATAAATAAAGAAATAACACGCAGATTTGACAGGGCGAGTCAGCAACACTGCCCCTAGTGTTTGGGCAGAGAATTGCACAGCACACGCTGAACCACGCGCTTTGTATAAACCTTAACATAGACATATTCCACTCTCCATATAATTGAATATAGTAATATTTAATATATTTTGAATGCTGTTTCAGCATCAATGATGGGCAGTTTGAACATTTCAAATGTCTTTGTGCAGCTGATGAGTCTGGCAGTGATGAGGACTTCATGGTGGAAGATGATGACGACAGTGATTATGGTCAGTCCAAAAAGAGAAGCAAGAAGGTCATTCGACGAGGCAGAATGGACAAGAAGGAGAAGAAATCTCCTAAACCCAGATTAAAGGCTACAGGTAAGCCTGATCTTGTACTCACGCGAGGCATATCGTGCTGGACTTGGGTTCGAATCCCTCTCCTGTGCCCGGCTGGCCTGCTCTTATCGGGGAATATGCAACAACTGCATGCGGCGCCAGCTGTGATCAATTCTTCCTTATCCCGTTTCCAACAATTTCTGGAAAGTTTATCCAAATCTATTCAGAACCTTTCATGTTATTTTGAACACAAACAGTATGTAAGGAGCTTGCACCTAAGCTTTTCCCTCACCACAGCTCACACGCTGCTGGTGATGTGACAATAGAAGTGATTTGATCTAACAGGCTAAACATGCATTTATTACCTTTTCAGCCGACATTGTCCCTAAAGTATGTCCCAAACGATCTACCGCCAGTGTAAACACAGAGAATATATTTATGAATTTGTATTTATGTACATGTACAGTATATCATAATGGTGTACATTATCACAATAATGACAACAAACCATTAATTCAATCATTATTTCCATCATTATTTTCACCCTCAATTAATCTGAAACTTGTTGCTTCGATACATCAACCTAATTTGGCAAAAATAAATCCCTAAATATTTCAAAATTATGCTACTAAAATGATGTTCTTTCCTCATGTTATTTCAATATTCTCATAAAATTATGACTTTCTCATTAGATTAAAACTTGTTTCTCTTAATATTTTTTTGACTTTATTCTGCTGATTTTTCAAATTAACAATTGACTTTTTTTCTACAAACAAGCGGTTAACTTTTGTTGCAGATATAGCCATCTTATTGCTCAGTTTATCCGTAATCGCAATAAAAAAAGATGGAAGTTGCATTATTCGTGTGCAGCTGCGGACATCTACGCTTTTTTACAGTTAAAATTTTCCTTGTCATATTTTTCCTCTCGTTTGGAATTGTTATGTTTTTGGGTAGCGGGTTGTTTGCTTTATCCGAATATTTTTGCTTCAGGAAAAAAGGTTTTCTATGTTCTCTATAGCATTAATGGATTCTTGCAACTGACCTTTTTTGTAGCACAGTTAGCGTTAGTTATGGTATCACCAGAGAACAAGTGTACGTAGGGACTTTTGGTCCAGAATAAATTGTGCTTCATCCATAATTGAGGTATTTCTTGCCACTTTATGTTGTATATTTTGATGTGAGATTTCCAGCTGATAATAGACGACTAATACAACCCCCTGGAAATTTTGTACACCCTGTCAATATCCACATAGTCAATTTGCGCATGTGGTTTTTTTCTGTTATTACCATTATTTTATCATTACTCAGGTTCAGAGATTTTTTTTTTTTTAATCAAACCTTTTTAGTTTTTCTTTTCTTTTCTTAAGCTCTTGAGTGCTTTCTCTAGAACAGATTGCGGTAGTAACATTAGCTTTAAGCCTTTTGTAACTCTACAATGTCATTTAAGTTGATCAGGTTTGGAAAAATTGTGGTTATAAAAAAACTGGTTTGTAGTTTGAGTTGATGTTTGTTTCCGTTTTTGTAAAATTTGTAAGACTTGAGCTATTTTCATTGTGTTTAACAAATTACTTAGTTTTTTTGTAACATGCACCACAGTTAAAGAAGCATCATGTGTTCATCACATGTCTTTAGTTTGAGGGAAGAGATGGTCTATATGTTGGTGTAGGTTGTTATCGGTTATGGCTCGGGAGCCAGATGTGGCTCTTTTGATAACCACATATGGCTCTCAGCCATTTAACGCCGGAACATTTATTTATTTTAATTTAGTTTTTTCTTAAAATATATAAAACATGTCTTGCTTTGTGTGTTCAAAGTGCGGTCCATGTGATTTATTGGCCTACCGGACATTCTAAAAATACAATTTAACCAAAAGCTTAAGGAAACTGCAAAAATGGAAAAAATCAGCAGTAATTTTATGAAAATAAAATCAAAATATTAGGAGAAAAAGTAGTGTAACAAAAAAGTCATTTTTGGAAAATTTGGTTGCGGAAAAGGTTATAATATTAGGAGAATAAAGTCATAATTACAAGAAAAGTTGAAAAAATGGAAAATAAAAAAAATGGAATTTTACAAGTACAAAGTGAAAATATTAAGAGAAAAGTCGCAATTTTACGAGAATAAACTTGTAAAGTTATGAGTAAAAAACAATAATTTTAGTAGCATAGACTTCATTTTTATTTTTTTTAATGCAATTATATTATGAGAAGCAAACAAAAGACTATAAAGTTGTATTTCCTTATTAGGGTGAGGGAAAACTTATATGAGAAGATAGTTAAAATATAAACTAAATAATAAAGTCCTAATATTACTATTAAATAATTTATATTTTTGCTGACATTTTAAAGTAAAACATGAGTGTTAAAAAATAACATTCATAATATAAAACCTCAGCATTTGAATCCATCCAATTCAGAGACTAATTACTAATAAAGTAATTACTTGCATAAAAAGGCACACTTTTAGTTGTAATCACTGTTAAAAAAACATGATATGCCTCCCATGCAAATACATTTGAAAATATGTGCCTTTCATGGCTCTCTTAGCCCAAAAGGTTCCCGACCCCTGGTATGTCGTCTATTGGTCAGATAGACAATATTGAGCATCTCTAGCAGTATTAAATCGTGAAAATTGTCCCTCGCTTTAGAAGTACTACACAGTACTACAGTTCTGGGACTACTGCTCTGCTTGGTTGATTGGATGACTTCTGTTTTGCCAGTAAACCCCAGCCCAATGAAAGGCAAGGGCAAAGGCCACAGCAGCACCAAGACCGCGGAGAAGAGTTCACCCAAAGACGACGAAGAAAACGATCCAGAGAGTCCTTTGGGAGAAGAAGAGGAGGAAGCTGAGGAGAAGAAGAAGACCACTCCTGCTCCCAAGGCGACCAAGAAGGCTGATGGAGAGGAGGATGAAGAGGAGGAAGGTGACAATGAAGAAGAGGAAGGCGATTCGGAGGAGGAAGCTCCCTCTGGGGAAGACTAGATGGTATCAAGTCCATTGTTCAAGTTTTTGCTTTTTTTTTTTTTTTGGTGTCCTGACTAAATGGTTTGACCTCCATGTGCTTTCTCGTTCATCTTCATCACCTTCATCTTTGTTCTCAGCAAGTCCACTCATGCTTTGATCCGTCCTGTCGACAATTCATCTTCCATTCATCCTCCTGCTGTGTTGTTCTATGTCATGAATGTTAATACAACGTGAAAAGAATGCTTTGACTTCCTGGAAAGATGAGAAAAAGAAAAAGTGTGATTTGTACAAAAGATCATTTCTACATCTGCTGTTTTTGCTTCTGCTATAAGCCAGCATGTCTTCATGGTTCTTTTTCAAAGTGGAGCGAGTCCACTCTTCTTGCGGTTTTGCTTCCTTTCATCGGCGTTTTTAATTTGTTTGCGCCCCCTGCAGTTTATGTGAAGCATTGCAATTGAATCATTTCTACCAGGCACCACCTAAAATCTTACTTTATTTTCTTTTGATTTTTTTTTTAAGAAAAACAAGTTTTTTCCTTTTAAATTTGTTGCTTTATCTTTCTTGTTCATTGTACTAGTTCTCTATTAAGAATGTTTTGTATTTTTTTTTAAGAAACAAAATAAAATGTATCTTGATTTTAAAGAAAAACGAACTTTTTGGATGGATTATTTTGATGGTTGGCCACTACAAACATGTTTATCTTGAAACAATGGGATGAAATTGCAGCCTTTTCTCCATAATGTCAGCGTTCTGCAAACAACTGGAGTCGAGCCCCATACGCTCCTCCTCGCGCGACTGCGACCCGGAAGTCCTGCCCACGCCGCCATATCGTTGATCCCAAATGCCTCACGTGAAGTAAGCCTAATCGAGGAACCTCACTAGTGACGCATACAAAATGGTGTCACGTGAGCACATCACTACTGTATTCTGCCCTTCCTTGCCGTCGCCCTCCCCTTTTGTTTCCCGCCTTTCGACGAATAAAAATAGAATATGCCGTTTTCACCGCTAGATGTCGCCATTGCTTGTTAGCGATTTACGAGTTTGGTAAGGCAGAACCTTTTGTTGACTCCGCTTGTTTTGCTTTGGGTGAACAATTGGCGTGTTGTACTTCACCACTTGTCGGCATGTGGAGTTGTGAAGGAAACTCTACGTTGCGTGGTTGTGTCGTATACTTTTTTTAACAAATGGTGTAGTTTAGGCTCCGCGTCGCTGGGTGGCGGTCGCGTTGCTTGTCGGTGGCATAACCGGAAGTAATTTGCCGAGGCGTGCGTCACTGTTGCGTTTAATTATTGGTCGCGGTGCCACTTTGTCGAAACAATATTTCAACAACGTGTGACGGTTCATCGTTTTCGTTATTTCTATCAGACTTTTGTGATGAGGTGTATGGCGTATGCTGACCGTCGGTTACTATTGGGCCGACGGGAACCACGTGATCATGGCTAGCGAAATCAGTCATATAAATGAAGAAAACCACCGCAGATGCGTAATTTGTCTTTGAAAGTGTGCATGGTGGTCGTTCAGTGGCAAAAACTACAAAGAAATACACTAGGGGGAAAAACAGTTAATTTGAATACCTGAACATAATCATTGCATTATATTTAATATATTCATGTCTGGAAAAGGCTCCCCTTTATACCCCAAGACCCCACTGAGAAAGAAACATGAATAAAAAAAACAAATAATGGGCCAAATATATTGACAACATAAAAAATAAACCAAAACGAACTACCGTGAAGTCTTTTTGGACATCTGGAAACGTACCATCGCGTGCCACGTCATGTGACCAACCAGGAGCGCAAAAATCCAATTTCTACATCCCGGACGCGGTGTTACCCATCACCGTATAGGATTAATACATTTCTGTATAAATACAACACAAAGTATCTAAGCAGCTATTGACTTTGTAAATATGTTAAGTGATGAAAACTTTACATACGAAATGAAAAGGGTGTGTTGCAACGCACACTCCCTTTCAAAGGATGGCGCTCATGCGCATAAGTGCGATTTGCCAACTGAAAAAAGCGAAGAAGAAAACTCACCAATGAGATATGGGGCTTCGCAACGGCCTCAGGAAGTAGATTTAGGCGCCAATATTTTGTATCTGTCTTCTTGTGCTTGTTAACGTTTGCTTGTGTTTGTGCCCAAAGTGCGAGGATAGCATGGCGGAAAACACCTTTCCCGTTCACACGGCCGACGCCATAGTAAGCTTTTATCGAACAGAAGTGCTTACCGGGCAAGAAGCAAAACACTTCACCAAGTCCGACTTGACTCCTTCTCCTAAGGTAACTTTTTGCCTCTCTGTCCGTGCGGAGGACATTTATTTTATACACACTTCGACCTAAATACTTTTGTTTCAAAAGCCGAACGTGATAATGATAATGATAATATTGTCAAAAGTAGGGCCTCCTATTGAAATGAGTGTTAGAAAAGTGATAGATATAAGAGTTAATGATGGTTTGGCTTCATGGATTAATTTGCCAGCACTTGGAAGACATTTTGTGCTTCCGTTGTTGTTGTAAGCAATCACCATATTACTGTCCTTATTTTTCATAAGCTTAGCCGCCTCTATTATTTAGATCAGCAGCAGGAGTTAGTGAAATGAGGGCTTTAATGGAGTGTCACATCCCAAATGCAGGGCTGTTTTAAATAGTGGGGAACTGTCAAGGAGGCGTGAGAGGCAGGGAGGGACTTTCAATATTAATGCAGACCTGCCAACATGTATGCATTTGTTGTACTCAGCATGCAATTTGACTCTTGAATACGCTTGTATGTTTCAGTGCTTTCTCTGTTACTTTTGTTGGCCTTGGGTTTTCTGGTTATAGTCATGTGGTTTTGGTCATACACCCTAGTTTCATTCATTCATTGCAACAATAGCCTATCCGGACCTCCAATCTATGGCTTGCGGAGCCCTGGGGGTCCCCGTGCCCTGCTTTGACCATTAAGCATTTCATTTCTAGCCAGTTATACATTTAAGTATCAACCCATTGATGAAATCTTGTAATGTTTTTCGGAAATAAATTAGGCTAAAAACGAAGTCTTACAGTATTCAGCAACTTTGACGTATACTTATTTTAAATACGGTAATTATGTGTTTTATATTATATACTGTTAACACAATGCTAAATCATTCTTTTCCAGCCAGATGTGGTTCAAATGCTCTACATGAGAGTGTTGCATCTGTTATATCGTTTCAGACCTGAATGTCACTCCATGGTAAGTACACACACGCTACTCTACTTACTAACATTACAGCTACCAACAATACTGTTGCCAACATTACAGTTTAGAACAGCCTGTACTGTTAGTTAAAATTGTGTCTGAAAAACTTCCACAACCCAGTTTTTGGCCCGTACAAAGTGTTGGGCCATGTTCACATGCACACAATATTAAAGTTGATTTTGTGTTTAAAACAAAACGTGTTTGGATCCTCAAACAATAAGAATATTCCCAGTCATGAAATCTCGTGTGACGAGATCTCGCCAGTGACGTGTGGCTTTTTTTCTCTCTAAAGTGAACTGCTTGCTATTTGATGACGTCCAAGCAGAAGCTGTAGTAATTGTACATTTGATTGATTTTACTATCGACCCACATAGATGTTCGGAATTGTCTGTACTCTTTATCACCGGCTGATTCTATTGGCACTCTTTTCATTTGGATAGGTGCCAACTTTCAAGCACCGGCGATCTGTTTCATAACGTACTTCATACATAGAGATCTGTGTTGACAATTTAGCAACATGGTAGATGGATTTATTTAGCAAGTTATTGTGCACATTTAAGTGTTTTTTGTGTCATGCATTTATTCAGTAATTAAACAAAAGAGATCAGCAAACGTGATGCATCAACGTCAAAATTGAAGCTCCCAAGTGGCGAGCGGCAGACTGTATTTCTTTGTCTGCCATGAAATATGACTCAAATCCAAAAACTTTTTCAAACTGAGAGAATGCACTGCTCATATTACCTTATTTTGTATCTAAATCTGCACATCCATATGTACATTTAATACGTACGCATATCATTTTTCTATAGGTTCCACTTTTGGAAAACATTCAGTTCCCGATGTACCATGAGGTGACAACTGCTATCATGAGTGTCTACATACGCATGTGAGTTTTGTATAAGATTACGCGGATAAGTGTTTGTCATATATTGTAAAGATCACACTTCCGTACTAGGGGATTAAAACGTGATTCCATCTGAGCTGAGCGGCTGCTTGCTACTTATTGATGTCCAAGTAGAAGCTGTAGTAATTTTACATTTGATCAATTTTACTTAAGATTTGTCAGATCAACTCATGTAGTTGTTCATACTTGTCTGCACTCTTAATAAGCTGTTCTATTGATGCTCATAGATCAGTGTTGACAATTTAGCAACGTGATCGATGTACAGTATTTAGCGCATTTAGTCTCTCTTGTGTTTTATTCAATAATTAAGTACAAGAAATTCACAAAGGTGAAGTCTCCGCCAAGCAAGAGAACGGGAGTGAGCCGGAATAAATAAATTAGTAGTCCTTCACAATGCAACCCACCCCTTGGCCTACAGAAACAAGAAGGCGAAACATGGACACACATGCCTTGCTGGCAAAACACGTCGTCTGTGTAACATGGCTCATTGCAGAAATGAAAACCAAGCAAAAGGGCAGCTGTCTGGAGGCTTGTCTGAATGAGAATAAATCTAAAAAAACATTAGCAACACTAGCTAGTCACTGGCAAAGATATGCAGTACATCATTAAAACATATGTAAATTATGGCTATCTAATCTGTTTTATTTACTATGTTTTGTGCAAAGCTATGACAGGAACAACATGAAAGTTAAAAGAGAAGCACATTAGAACTCTATAAGGTCATCATAACTATTTAAATATGAGGTGAAATAAAAAACAGAAATGTACAGTATAGTAGTCTAATCTGTGCAGTGCGAGGAAAGATGCATTGCAATTATAGGGAACATTCAAGGACTGTTGAACAAAGTATGCCAAAACATGCAAAAACTGGGCGATTCTAACATATTGGTTTTTGAATAAAACAATGGCCCATATTTTCCAAAATTGATATCACTTTACAAAAAAATGATGTAGTTATTTACAATTTCCTTTTTTTCTCTTTTTTTTCTTTAAGGCAACAGTTTCTACCAATGTGTTTCCTGTATGACTTTTCACTGAATGACCTTCTAGCACCAAGTAAGTATATTTCATAATATACATATCTGATATGAATATTATGTAACATAACCAGTAGAGTATTCTTATAACATCCCAATTATTTGTACATTTATATCCACCCATAAAGTATGTCAGTTAATATAGTACCGTATGTTCATCTTTATTGCATCATTTTTTCTTTCATGACTGTTTTATATGTCCGTTGTGTGACTGTGTGCAGTGTGAGTGACTTAGGAAGTCATTTAGGTAGAAATTCTGACTTCGACTAAAACTTAACTTACACCACCAGTCAAAACTTTCCACTTCAATAGCATGAGGAAGTGTGTGCAAACTTTGGACAGGTAGTGTGCATTACAGTCTAGGAACAGAACATATTCAAAATCAGACGACAACTTGTATGTGCTTGCTGTCTATTGCATTTGCGCTTTGATGCTAAGTGACATTTGCTTAACACGTACTGTATAATGAAAATATATTTAAAGCTAATGTTTGTTTTTTAATAAAAGCGGTTGATGTTTGAAGTGTAACCATGTGATGTGTTTGCTCATTCTTTTCAGAAAAACAGAAAAAACTTACCGTTTTAAGCGCCATCATGAACTTTCTGCAGTTCAGGAAGATGAGGCAGAACATGACGCTGGAAAAGCAGGCCAAATTTGTAGGTTATTTTTATTTACCAAGTCTTTGTTTGTGAGTGTGTTTTTACTGTTGTCAACTAGCAATAATCTGCACCAGCATTTGAAACTAAATATATTTTAAAAAAAATAAGCAGGTAAGATTTACACCGAGCCGGTCGACACAATCAGATTTGGCCAAAAAGTGCAACTAGCAACTGGTAAAATCATCTTAAATGCCCAGTTTAGCAATCAGTGACACTATATGGGAGTGTAAGCTGGACAGAGCTTCTGATATTTTTAAAGAAGCACAGACAGGGATGTTAAATGTCTTCACGGCGAATGACACAGATAAAACAGATTCTGCAATCTATATATGGGACAAACATAGATTTGGAAAAATCAACAGCAATTAATCGAGACAAAGAAAACTGCATTTATTTTGTCAATTGTTCGCACATCTATGAAACATGTTCTTCCTGGGTAACTGGCATGAATTTTCAAGTGATTATCATTGCTTGGACATACAAGTTGATAAATATCCTTTGTTGAAGTTCAACAATTACTGCTAAAAAAAACACTTTATCAAAATGTTTGTGATATATATGGTTATTTATACTAGAATGGGTTTATTAGATGCTCTTGATCATACATACATTTGTGCCAAAATACTTTCAAAGTAAAGGTAAAATATATTTTCATTGTATACTCAACTGAAGAAAACATGATTGTGAAAGATAATAATTACATTTTGTTTCTGCATGCTTCATATAACAGCAGTGAACAGAGTGAGACCTCTTGTCAGTGATATAAGCGCTCTGTCTCTGTGGGGAAGGCGGGGCCACTAGCATACACACACAGAAAAAGAGTGGAGCCTCATGAGGAGTAATGCAAACTAACATGGTAGAAATTAGAAGGGAAACACCTGCTTGCAAACCCTTGTGTGGGAATGGTAATAACGAGCACAATGAGCCCCTAACACCAACGAGCCGGTATGACGAATTTATTCGAAAGTGGTAGCAACATAAAAGGCAACAAAACAAACTTGCCCACCTCAAACATATCCACCTAACCCAGTTTTCCAATCTTGAGGGGGGAAAAAAAAAAAAAAAAAAAAAACAATAAAAAATAAAAAATTTTTCTTATAATCGATAATTATATGAGAAAAAAGAAGTAAGCTTAATTTCTTTTTACATAATACATATATGCTTTGGACAATGAGACTGACACTTTGACCTGTCTACAGTATCGATGTGCAGTCCAAGCCACAAATGTTATTACCAATAGCAGTGTTTATAAAGTAGCCTATATGACCAATACGGATACCAACTTTTTAGCAATGCATCCTGCCTGTGAAATACAAGTCATACTTGTCAGTTGTCAAATTAATCACAGAAATACACAACCTTTTTTTACACTATATGCTGTTTTACATACTTAGTTATGAAAATGACTATTACTATACTTGATCCAACAATACATATATTTGTACATACAAAATGACTTTGATAATGACGTACTACACACACACCTACAGTACATTTCTAGAGAATCATTGAACTGTTTCTATTCTCATGCTGACAAGTCGTAAGTTGCTTGCTACAACTATAAACTAAAAAGTGGGCTCAATATCAACTAAATAGCACTAAATAGGATCTATGACTAACTTCTTTTTCTTTGCTGTGTTTATTGACAGAAGGCAGACTTGGACAATATGCACGCTTATGCTAAAAGAAACCAAGAAGCGGAAAAACAAATAGAGATTCTGACGTAAGCCTTGATAAAACATTGTTATGCACGCACTATGAACGCCATCATCCCAACACTGGCGCTCGCCCAACAAGCAGAATTTCTGTCTTGTAGTCATCTGACTACACGTTATTAGTGAGAAGTCCCACAGGATCAACTCCATGTTTGTTTTCTAGTGAGCTCAAGGAAAGTTATAACGCTAACTTACCTACAGCACAGTACGGGTAATCTCGCCTCTTTTGTTTATTGGTCATTGGAGCCTTTTTTTATTTTTTGTAAATGTTATTGGATTTATCGGTGTGATATCATAATTCCTCATATTGGTCCCCTACTATTTTTACCAGCTAGAATTTAACGGAAAGCGCCCTTACTGCCCTCAAAATGAGTCTAGTGAGCATGACATTGATGTTCTCTGATTTCTGATCAACATTTGCAATAAAAGCGATTCGCAATCATTAGATTAGATTCACTAGTGACCAACAAGGTAAATGCCAAATGCACAAAATGTCAAATGCTTGAAGAAAAAAATATGTATCATGTACTGTACATGTACAAGACATAATGTGTAAACATTTTTTAACAGTGTAGTACATGTTTTCTGCAGGGGGGGGGACTTTACAGAGAAAATGTAAACTTTCAGCAGTTGGGATGATTGCGTTCACACTTGAATTTGTCTAAACAGAAGCTTACGTGATGTTTGGCTGATCGAAGACTTCACTCTCACCCGTGTCAGACTTGTAATCGGTTGATTTGTGCACTCAATTAGGACCATCCCTCCGGAGCAGAAGGCTGAGGCTGACGAGCTGGGAGCTGCCCTCTCGGAGCTGCAGGCCACCACAATGCAGGAATACCAGGAAGTGGTGGGTGACGGGAAAAACGGGCACATGCAGAAACACACATCTTGTGCTGATGATGATTGTCTTGCAGAATGCAAAAAAGGATAGCATCACAGAGTGGAAAAGCATCAACGCAGAGAAAACGTATAAACTGGTATGAGACCAAAATATCACGACATAGCCTGTACCAAACTAAAGTACTTTACCTCATCTCTGCTTTGTGTGTGTGTGTGTGTAGGCCCAGATGAAGACCGATGTTTGCAACCTGAAGGAAGACATAGCCAAGTGTAAGTCTCAGATTGTTGAATCACCAGAGGAGCTGAAGAGCCAAATGGAGATCATGAGGACAAATGTCAGGAACATCAAGAGCTCCATCGTGAGTTCAAAGTAGTTTGGCAAGACAGCGAACGAGACACACGTTCATTTGTAAGTCTTACAGGTATGAGTGTTTGTCAGGAACAAAACGACGAGTGTGTCGTGGAGCTGCAAACCATGGTGCAGAGAGCGAGCCACACTGATGTGGAGATCCAGCAAATGCACAATCTGCTGCAGGACCTGGAAAGCAGCATGAATAACAACAAGCAGCAGCAGGAGGAGGTATGGACACGCAAGTATAAACATAAGCAAAGATTCCAGGATCCAATGAAGATCTGATGAACAGTTTTTTAAATTTGATTTTCAATTAAACATGCTAGAAACGCTCCAGTGTAGCTCAAGAGCTCAATCTCAACATATAATTACAATAAAATATTCCTATAGTCACTGTTACACTCCTATTACCCAATACAGACATATTGGTCGGCAGATATTATGGGATATCCCTAACCAGTACTTTTGGCAATAGAGTATATTAATATTTTTTGCTGTAAACCGTAATTAAGTCAGCACATTTAGAAAAGGTGGGGTTGAATGACAGATAATAGCTTGAAGCATGAAGTTCTTGACTGTGATATTTGAGTGCTAACAAACATGGTCAGCTTTCCAGCCTGATGCAGCTCGATGAGAAAAGGCAGAAGGAGTGGAGGAACCTGTGCAATGAGGAAGCACAGCTGCAGCGAGCATTAGTGATGAAGCTGGACAAGGAGTCCAAGCAGAGCATTCGCAGGCAGAAGAAGAAGGAGGTCAAGGATCAACGTGTTGAAGATGTGTTGGGGTACGTATGCAACATTCATCATCATAATAATAGTAGGATATTATTAGTGATGCCATTCAGTTACTTTTGGACCCAGAAATTTGCATATGCTCTTCATGTCATTCATTTTGGGATTAAATAATTTTAGTCTCTTCCAATCTTCACTCATTTTTATCCACTATTTTTTTTCAGTTTGTCACATTCACACGTGGCTAGAATTACTACAGAATGTTGACCCTGTGAAAATGAGAGGAAATTTCAAGTTAAAATAAAATGTAAAGTAAATAAATTCATAACTTGTGCACCCAATTCCAGAACTGCCAATTTGTGGGTACAATTTTTCCGTCATTTTGAATTGTAGGCTTTGCTGCTTCTCAGGTACGTTTTTTCCTGCATCTCTAAAACAAAACTCTGCGCTGTGATTGGTCGGCGTGTCATATTTCCTGGTCTTACACCACTGTAGATGCATATTAATTTTGGAAATAAGGACTATTATTTCATTGGAAAAATACTATGTTAGCCCATAGGTTAGTGTTTATTCCCAGGGATTCTTGAGTCGTGGGCTTCATGACAAAGTGAAAGTCCGAGGCAGCCTCAAGTACTTATATTTTCCCGTTCAGCATTGTTCCCAGGTGCTGGTGCTGGGTGTTAATATGTAACGGTTATGGTCTGTGTTGAGCACTGGTGTTGGTATTTTGTGCGGTGTCAAGTGAATGTATGCTAGCACACTGTCACCCACATCTAACAACAATGTGGTCTTCATCATGGAAAACAAAGTCAGGATTCGTTTTGTGGGTGTTGTCGTGCTTTTAAGAGTTAGACACAATGTACTGCGCAGCGCTATTATTGTGTAGGCCGGACGTGTGTTGATGGTAGTTGTTCTCTTAAACTTGTTTGTAACACTAAGTGGTCTGTGGACTAAAAACAGTGCACTAGTTCAGATGCAATATGCCACCCTACCCTCAGCGTTGAACTATAAAAGCCAGTGGCTTGTTTGTTACTGGCCCATAGCACATTGTACAAATAAAAGAGTCACTAAACAATAAAGTCAAAGGAATATAGAAGACAATATTAATAGTAATAGCTAAACAGAAGGATTAAGCCCTTTGACAAAATAACATCAAATTGTAAAAATGCCACAGTTAGTTGGTCTGCAATTGCTGTTTTTAAAAATCATTGAAGATGCACATTCCAACCTGAAAAAAGACACAAATGGGATATGACATTCACGTGTAAGTCTACTTCTGAGCAAGTGAGGTGTCAGTGCCTTCCATCGTCTTTCATATCTTGCATCATTCGCAGACAGTGTAACCAAACCCATCAAAAGCGTGAGAAGATGGCAGACAAAATTCAGGAGATCTCCAGGGAGACACAGCAGCTGAAAGTGAAGATCCACAGCCTGAGAGAAGTGTGCAGTAAGGAGACACAGAAAGCTCAGGTATGCAAATAAGTATTGCGGTATAAATTACATTTCATGCCATGCCGCTTGTGCACGTTTGCTCGTCACAAAGATATGACTTGTATTGTAACAGGGACGGGTGATATAAAAACATTAATGGTTATACACGCAGTGAAATAAGGATTTGATCCCCTACCTACCAAGCAGCCAGCACACAGCATGAAACACACAAGTTCTCTCCCTTGTACGTATAAAAAACATCGCACACCTCCACCACCATGGGTAAGGCAAAGATCTGGCAAAGGATGGATTTTTGTTCTCTTTATGTAAAAAAAAAAAAAAAAAATCAGGCATAAAATGATTATCTTTGTAAGCAGGAAACACAATCAGCAAGGGACCAAATGTCAAACATCGGTTTTCGGATGATCGGTTTTAACAGAAAGTTTGACCAAAACATTGCTTAGGTTTCATACAAACTAGTACAGCAGGCCGTGGCATGGTGTGCCCAAAAAAAGCACCGCTGCGCCTTGCTGACTCACCATGCATTTTTATTGATGGTGACTGCTAAATAACCCACCATGGGGCCAAAGAAAGTTGCGACTGCCAACCACTTCCTAAAGCAAGTGAGACTCACGATTGAATTTAAGAAAGAACTCATAGCAAAGTACAAAAATATCATACCTTTGTTTTTTCTGTCTTTTTTGTCCAACAAGGACCTTCAGTAAGGATAAGTGATATTAAATGTTCATTTATTCATTTCATTACTTGTATACATTTTACATCGTTTTTTGCACGTAATACTATACGTATTATCGCAGTATAGTACAGCTGCTGTTTACAATTGATGTTTGTTTGCAGGCGATGTATGACACCCTTTGTGCTGCAATGGATAAGCTACAAGGCAGAATTGAGAAGCACTGTGTTGATGTAAAACAAGATCTCACCAAGATGTCCAGCAGCTTCTGATTATTATTTTTTTAATTTCACTCTTGTACTCTATTTGTAATGGAGACTAGAATAAAAGTGTCTGTTGATGTGTATTTTAGTTTTTATTTGCTCATTAATAAGCTGTGCAGGTATTTTGAAGCATGCCATCATTCATGCAGTGAGAGGGTTTCAGACATCTAAAACCTACATCTAGAAAACAGAATGATCAAGTACTAATAGTACTTAATACTTTTTTGATGCAGAATGTGAGAGCCGCTTAGTTGAAATCTTGACTTCCAGGAATCTGACGGGTTGAGGAAGCAATGGACCGTTTCAAAAGGTCCATCTGGACTTTGTAGTCTTTGAGCTGGCTTCTTAGATGACGCAGTTCAGTCCTCTGGTTGTTAATTTCACCAATCAGCATCACATTTTCCTGCACACGCACCACAACTTCAACATCCTTCTTGTCTAACAGTGTAGGATTATGTGGCATAAGCTTTACCTTCATGATTTTCATGTAGGTTTTGTCCTGATCACCATCAACAGCAGACTTGGACCGTCTGGACTTGAAACTTGCATGTGTTTTTTCTTTGTTGTCCTGTTGGCGACTTGATGTCCTCCAAACTTCAGCCGAGTGATTTTTATCTACCTTCAGAACACAAAACACATCTTCACATGTATTTCTTCATGTTCATTGCATGAAACAAGACACATTTAAGGTTTTAGAATCAACCAAGACACGTCCACAGCATCCAGGGGCTTAAGAAGCTCCGGGCAGAGCCACCCCTGGGCCCCTGACCCGCCGAGGAGCTTTTTGACAACCTCGGTAACCACAGCCCCAGAGATAGAACCTTCCACGGAGTACGCGGACATTGCTTCCTCTTTGGAAGACGTGTCAGTGGGATGGAGGAGCAGCACCATCCCCACCATACACGGTGTTGACCGTACACTGCTTCCACCTCCTGACACGCTGGATGGTGATCCAGAATCTCTGTAAAACTGCCCAAAAGTCGTCTGCCATGGCCTCTCCAAATTTCTCCCAAGTTTGTGCCTCAGCAACGGCAGATCTCTTTGCCTACCAGTATCTGTCAGCGGCCTCAGCAGTCCCATGAGCCAAAAAGGCCCGATAGGACTCCTTCAGCTTGACAGCATCCCTCACCACTGGTGTCAACCAACAGGTTCTGAGATTACTGCCAAGACAGGCACCGACTACCTCATGGCCACAGCTTTGATCAGCCGCCTCAACAGAAGAGGCACAAAACATGGTTGAAGCTCTCTGGGAGTTGGAGCCATCTCCAGTACACCCTCTAAAGACTCTGAAAAGGGTAGGTATTTTGAACTGCTGTTTGTCACAAGTGGAAACAATCAGCAGCCTTGACAATTTAGCTCTTAGCTACATTGGGACACGCAAACTCCTCCACCATGATACGATGGTGGAGTAAATAAGTGTGTGTGTGTATATACAGGGAGGGGGGAAAAACTATTTGCACCCCAGCTGATTTTGTAAGTTTGCCTGCTAACAAAGAAATAGTCTAGAATTTCAATGGTAGCTTTATTTGAACACTGAGAGACAACAATGATTTTTTAAAAAATCCAGAAAAATGTATTTCAAAAGAAGTTATAAATTAATTTGCATTTCCATGAAGGAAACAAGTATTTGATCCCTTTGAAATACGTGCTTCAGTACTTGGTGGCCAAACCTTTGTTGGCAATCACAGAGGTCAGCCGTTTCTTGTAGTTGGCCACAAGGTTTGCACACCTCTCGGGGGATTTTGGCCCACTTGCAGATCCTCTCCAAGTCATTAATGTTTCGTGGCTGATGTTTGGCAACTCCAACCTTCAGCTCCCTCCACAGATTTTCTATGGGATTAAGGTCTGGAGACTGACTAGGCCACTCCATGACCTTAATATGCTTCTT
>QODF01000178.1:679301-846713 GCA_024372805.1 Oostethus manadensis
GGGCATGCCCGAAACACCTCACCAGGGAGGCGCCCGGGAGGCATCCGGACTAGATGCCCGAGCCACCTCAACTGGCTCCTCTCGATGTGAAGGAGCAGCGGCTCTACTCTGAGCTCCTCCCGGATGGCCGAGCTCCTCACCCTATCTCTTAGGGTGAGTCCAGCCACCCTACGAAGGAAACTCATTTCCGCCGCTTGTATCCGCGATCTCATTCTTTCGGTCATGACCCATAACTCATGACCATAGGTGAGGGTGGGAACGTAGATCGATCGGTAAACAGAGAGCTTTGCCTTCCGGCTCAGCTCTCTCTTCACCACGACGGTCCGGTACAGCGACCGCATTACTGCAGATGCTGCACCGATCCGTCTGTCGATCTCACGCTCCAACCTTCCCTCACTCGTGAACAAGAACCCGAGATACTTGAACTCCTCCACCTGAGGCAAGACCTCACTCCCAACCCGGAGGGTACAGTCCACCCGTTTCCGACTGAGAACCATGGCCTCGGATTTGGAGGTGCTGAGTCTCATCCCAGAAGCTTCACACTCAGCTGCAAACCGCTCCAGTAAACGCTGAAGGTCACAGCCTGATGAGGCCATAAGGACCACATCGTCTGCAAATAGCAGAGACGAGATCCTAAGGTCACCAAGCTGGACTCCCTCAACACCTTGACTGCGCCTAGAAATTCTGTCCATGAAGATTATGAACAGAATCGGTGACAAAGGGCAGCCTTGGCGGAGGCCAACGTTCACCGGAAACAAGCTCGACTTACTGCTGGCAATGCCAACCAGGCTCCTGCTTCGATTGTACAAGGACCGAATGGCACGTAGTAGCGGCCATCAATCCCGTCCACCTCTGAATTGCTGAAGAAAAACAAAAAGAAGACTTTGGAGTGGCCTAGTCAGAGTCCTGACCTGAATCCCATGGAGATGCTGTGGCATGACCTTAAGAAGGGGCTTCATGCTAGAAAAGTCTCATATAATGCTGAATTACAACAATTGTGCAAAGATGAATGGGCCAAAATTCCTCCAGAGCGTGTAAAAGACTTGTTGCAAGTTATGGCAAACGTTTGATTGCAGTTATTGCTGTTAAGGGCGCCCAAGCCGTTATTAGGTGCAGGGGCAATTACTTTTTCACACAGGGCTATGTGGGTTTGGATTTTTTTTACCTAAATAATAAAAACATTCATTTAAAAACTGCATTTTGCGTTTACTTGTGTTATCTTTGACTAATATTAAAATGTGTTTGATGATCAGAAACATTTTGTGTGACGACAAACATGCAAAAAGTAAAAAGTCAGGATTTGTAGGATTAGGAGCTAAAAGTGTTTGCTTACTCGTTGCATCTCTTTGTGCATGTCTTTATCTCTGTTCCTCAGCTTGAGCTTCAGGTCAGAGATGGTGAGCTTGAGGTGGGTGTTGTCTTTGTCCAGCTTCACCATTTCCTCCTCCAGCTGAGCATGAAGAGTACGAACAGTGCAGTAGACAGTAGTACGCTGCTATTTTGAAAAGGACTGGGCTTACTTGATGGATCCGTGCTTTCTTCTCATCGATGCTTTCTTGCTGCGGGTCCATCTGCTTCTTCAACTCACTCACCTGGAAATCCAGAAGAAACTTCAACTTCTCCAACTCCTGGTATTTCTTTTTCAAATCAGAGATGGTCTTATCCTGTACACAAAAAGAAAAAAAAATGTGATGTGATTCTCTCTCCAATCCCTTCAGAGTCCATAGGAAAACTTGTGTTGTGTCTTTGACATAAAGTTGTGACATAAAGTAACCCCTCGTTTATCACAGCTAACTGCTTCCAGATCCCACCGTGATTTTCTGTTAAGTACAATTACCTGTTAAGCACCTTCCAAACACGCGTTTTAATATTATTAGAGCCCTGTACACATGAAATAACACCCCTATAGTCACCTTTATACTTCTACGTATAGACGGGTAGACTGTTCTGACGCAATCTTTTGTTCAAGAGTGGCTTGACACAAGGAATACGACAGCTGAAACCAGTGTCTTGCATACGTCTGTGCATAGTGGGTCTTGAAGCACTGACTCCAGCTGCAGTCCATTCTGTGGATCCACCCCACATTTTGGAATGGGTTTTGTTCCACAGTCCTCTCCAGGGTGCGGTGATCCCTATTGCTTGTACACTTTTTTTAAAGCACACATTTTCCATGCTGTTTATCTTCATTAGGGCTGCATGGGTATGCTGGAGCATATACCACTTGACTTCGGGCAAGAAGTGGATGTCAGTCAATCGCAGGGCACATAAACATATGAAAAATATGGACAAAAAACATTCACGCTCACAGCCATACCAATTCATCTACGGTATGTATGTGGGAGAAAACCGGAATACCTGGAGAAAACCCACGCACATGCAAACATCACACAGAGATGCCCATCAGAGATTCAAACCTAACTCTTACATGTGCTGACTATGCGGCTAATGTATTTTTGAACATGCTAAGCAAAAATGACTTTAAACAAAATGACATGTTTACACTTGTCCACAAGTCTGAAAAGGAGTAAGAAGTATAATATTTCAGTCTGTGTGCAATGCATCTTTATGGGTTTCAAATTTGAATAGAATTACTTCAATACATCAACTTTTTCATGATATTCTAATTTATTGACAGTACAAGCTTTACAGTTGTTACCTTGTCCTCGCTGGTCTTTTTGTGTCCACAGTTGTGCCATTTAAGGTCCTTGATATCGTCCTGAAGGGACTGGATGATGGCCAGCAGCTTGTGTCGCTCCTGCTTGAGGACGTTGACATCTGCCTGTCTGTCATCCACTTGTTTCTGCAGACCGGACAACTGCACACACAACATCAAAACCTGAGATGGTCCGTATTGGCTTTTTACCCATATTGTACAGCACTTCCAATACACATTACCAATACTAATATCAATATAAGCAGCAGATCTTCCCTTAAGTTTCATCTCTAATCCCATCATATCATCAATACAGTCATCTTCTTCCACTTATTAGAGACGAGAAGCTAAGACTTCCCTATTCCCTGTGGCTTTGTCCAGCTCCTCTCTGTGCATCCTGAGTCGTTCTCAGCCAGCTCTCCCAACACGTCCTGAGACTTTCCCAAGGCCTTCTACCAGTTGAATGTGCCCTGAACACCTCCCCAGGGAGACATCCTAACCAGATACCCAAGCCATCTCATCTACTCAAGAGTTTCTCTTGAATTAAAGTGCTTCTCACGCCATCTTGTGGTCCCCACTCAAAGCTCATGACCACAGGTGAGGGTAGGAACGTAGTTCAGTCGGTAAATTGGGAGCCCATCCGCCTGTCAAGCTCACGTTCCATCGTTCCCGCACTCATGGACAAAACCTCAGAAGTGGTAGTCCACCCTGGCTGCACTTAGAAATTCTGTTCGGAATAGCTATGAGGACAATCGGTGACAAAGGGCGGCCCTGGCGGAGTCCAACCCTCACCGGGAACGAGTCAGACCTAAGCTCTGACTCCAGTTGGACCGCCCAAATGAGTCCAATACCCCAGACTGGAGTCCTACTGACAGAATTCCTCAAGGAACACGGTGAAATGCCTTCTCCAAGTCCACAAAACACATGTAGACTGGTTGGGCAAACACCCATGCACCCTCAAGGACCCTGCCGGGAGTGTAGACTTGATCCACAGTTCCACGACCAGGACAAAACCACACTGCTCCTCCTGAATCTGAGATTCAACTACCTGGAGGGTCCGCCAGATATAAAATAACAATATACAATTTCAAATATTTCAAAATACAGAGATTAGTGACAAAATCAAACTGGTAAATCAAGTAAAGCCCCAGTACCATCCCAGCATACTTGAAAATGTGTTTGAAAATTTGAGGGTCCGACACACGACCCTGATACAGGCCGTGCATGGTAAATAAATGTTGCTATTGATGACATACTTGACATATGAAACAAAAACTGTTTTATTTTTTAATAAATTGTCCAAGAAAAGCAAAAACGGAGCACTGTGTAGCTTTGTGTCTTGTAAATTTAAACCCTATAGAATTATTTAATCTCTTTTCTTCTAGAAGCACTTCAAAGATCAGACCACCGCAAATAACGAAAATGTAATTTACAGTTTTACAGAAAAAGCTGCTTAAACCGTCTCAGATTTACTTTGACCACAAGTCATGTCAACAGCTTGAGTGTTAAAAATCTATATTAAATACTACTAGGTGTTTGTACAAAGTAAATAATTAGTCAATCTAGTAAACAGAAAATACTATGAAGACTGGAGAGACCACTGGTATGTACCTGTTATTCCCAAGTTACGAACTGTGTAGTAATTCTATTTCTATTCTATTCTATTTCTATCTACGCATGGTAGGTTGTGACTGAGGCTTTAAGCTTTGCTCACCTTTTGCTTCATAATAGTTGCGTCTTCCTGGAGATGTTTGTTAGTTTCTTTCTCTGTCAGCAGTTTCTTCTCGTACTTGATTTGCATGTCATGGATTTTTCGGACTTCATCCTCTTCTAATTGCTTGATAATGTGTTGGAACTTGAGGCTCTGCTGCTGCTCGTCTCTTTGGCACTGAAACACAAGTACGGATCTGTGTGGTCATTCTTAGTCGTCCTGCTAAACTAGGGTGACCAAACCTCCTGTTTCACTAGACATGTCCTGTTTTCACGTCCTGTTGGTTGTGATTGTTGTCTTTTTAGAAAATAATTGTTCTGCACTAGGGCATCCAATTAGCTAATTTCACAAGTAGTTAATATTCTTTGTTATTTATGATAAATTTAAGCTATTATTTTTCTACAGGCTAGTTTTTCTAATACAGAAGCCGCATGATATCCAGAGATTTTATTTTTGCACCACTAAAACATGTTAAAAAGTCATGCGTTTAGGCAAAATAAAACCTGTTGCATAACCTCTTAGAAGCCCATCTGGATTTGTGTCATTGTGCATAGATAGCATTTAGCAATACAATGTCCTATCCATACAAAAGAGACATACTTTCAATGCATCTTTGAGTAAACTTGGAGTATCATTTCAGTATCTCATTGCCGGGTCGAGTGTCCTGGTTTTTACTAATTAAAATATGATCAGCCTTGATAAAATCACCCTGGTAAGTCATCCTAGGAAGTCATTCTGGCAAGTCCTGCTGCCAAGTTCTGGTAAGTCCTCCTGACATACCTTAGCCAGGAGCTGAGTTTTCTCTTCCAGTTTGACCTCATGAAGCTGACTGAGCTTCTCAATTTCTCTGGAATTGCATTCTGCAGCACTTTTCAACCGTTCTCTGTTGTCTTCCTGCATTTTTTCACATTTGCTCTGAAGATCCTGGTACTTTTCATGCTCCACAATCAGCTTCTGACTGTAGGATGACTCTGTATGATAATGACAAAATTAAAAGGACAAAGTGATGTCTTCTTTACGACAAGGGTTATCCAAACTTCTTCCCCATCCTGAAAAACCAAAATATTCATTTTGATTTGGATTTTTTCAGTTCATGTACATATGCTATAAAGTTATACCGTGTATATGAAAAGAAAAAATAGCCTGCATGACAACAGTTGTGTTACAGGCGACATAAGGTCGAAATGCAAATGTAATCATTTTGCACCAGCAATGTGATGTATGAAATCAGAAACCTGTTCGCGCTCTGTCTTTAGTAGCACGTTAAAAAGGCAGGTGCAAACTGGCACAGCTGGTTAGTGTGGCGAGAAGGAGGCTTGGGTGCAATGACACAGGACGGTGAAAGAATCTTGTATTTGCAGTGTGAGACATTGTCTATGCAGCAATACCATTTTAGAGTTGCTGGAAAGGCTGATTTGGAGCCAGCCACAAAAAGGAGCCATGTCATATCTCTTGTGGAAAAACTCCTTGCAACACTGCATTTGTGCCGCAGAGCGATACAAAAGGCAAGCTGACAGTCGCAAATGGTCTCACACACAACACTTTGGATGCTCCTGTTCTAGTAAAAGGAGTAAGAAGACACAGGTATTGTGTGAAGTCGATGATCTTACCTAATGCCTGCACTTCTTTGGAGTGCTTCCTAAGGAGTTCATCACAGCTCCGCTGATGCTCAACTTCCTGCTTTTCAAGAGCTCTTCTCATTTCCTATTATATCAAAATCAACATGATACCGTAGAGGTTCGATACAGGTACATGTTTAAGACAACAATTCTAATTTGAATCCATTAAAAGTGTTTTAACCATTGCTGGGAACGTTTCTCTCCACGATGTTTCTAATGCCATCACATAATTATTTACCTCAAATTCATTTGTTATCTTTTTATGTTATCTTGTCGGGTTTTCTCTACTCGCCTTTAAAATAAAGCTACCTTGAATGCTACGCAAAAGGGGTACTCCAATTGAAATAAGGGGTAAGTGAATAAAAATTAAAAACTATTAGCACTTGTCCGCCACCACGAGGCAACCTTGTATGAGAAAAATGAGATGACAAAGATGACATACATCTTGACATACAAAGATGAGGTACAGTACGTGTTCACTAATGCAAGGTTGGTTGTTGGAGAAAAACCCATACAGACATGACAGAAGGAAATCCATTTGACGTGAGCCTGTGTGTCCAACGAGTGCGCCTGAAGGCCTCACAGAGGAAGAAGAAAGACCAGAAAGCAGAATGGAGAAAGCACACATTGTTGTTCATTGCTGTGTGTGCATCATATGAACAAATACGTAAGTTGGATGATTATTTTGTGCTTTAAGAGTGTCTTATCTTGAAGATTTAATTTATACCGGTGTTCCAATCCGTGCACGGTGACAACCTGTCACTGTGAGTGGGGATGAGGCTTTGTCTTTGGTTGTATTTTTATAGTATTTTTATAAATGTGATATTTCTTTATCTTACTCCTTCAGTTTGGTATTAAATTGATACGTAGATATAAACCATTGCTACCATCAACTATGTTCAATACTTCTAAGAGATGTAGGATCATTACTTATTAGTGCTCATGTGAAACATTATCAAAATGTGACCATGCAAAATACAAAATTTTGACCCAAAATTACTACAACATGAATTACTTCATTACGTTATATTTCAAGTTCATATATTATGTTAATGTTATGTTTTTATGTTATGTTTAGGTTATGTTTTTTTTAAAGTGTGTAGGAGTAGGGTGTACATGGCTTCAGGTCAAATGTCTGAAGGGGTGCGCCACTGTAAAAAGTTTGTGAACCCCTGTTCTGGACCCAAGGTTCCCAAAGTGGGGTACGCGCACATCACTCACACCAAAGGGTACACCAATTGTCATAAAGGTACGTGAAGGAAAATGAAAAACAACTTGAGCCTAACACTCACAATTCTGAGTGCGCCCGAATAGAGCAGAGAGGATACAGAGCATGTAGTTAGTTGTTCATTGCTGAGTGATATGAAGAAATAAATATGTTTGAGGATTATTTTGTGCATTAAGAGTGTTTCATCTTTAATATTTATTTTAATATTGGGGTTTCAATCACTGCACAATGTGATTACTTATCTATTTATCAGTGCTCTTGAGAAACATAATCAAAATGTAACCATTGAAAATAGACATTATTGACCCGGAATTACAATAAAATGAATTAACCAATTAATTATGTTCAATATTTCAAGTTAATTAAGGTATGTTTTTTAAGTGGGCAGCACAAGGGGGTACATAGCATCGGGTTAAATGTCTGAAGGGGTATGTGACTAAAATGTTTGGGAACCACTGCTCTATACTGTTGATATATTTGAAGAGGGTTACCTTACAAAATTACCAGTGGATCAAATACTTTGTTTCCCTACCATAAATAAAACAACGTCAGCACTGGAGATTAAAGCTCTTGAATGGTCCATCACATGCCCAGACTGTACATCACTGTGGTTGTTGAGTGTAATATTGATTAGATGTCTTGTAGGTATGACTGTTAGTTCGGATGGCCATCATTATGGGAGAGTGTATCCTGCCAAGGTCAGGTGGGGCAGGCTTCTAGCCCAATGGCCGCCTGGAACAGTACCGAACACTTACGAGGATAAAAAAGAAAAGTTAGTTGACGGGACCTGTTGTGCTTTTTCCAGCGCTTGCACTTGCTGAGTGAACTTGTCACATGACTCTCTCATCTTCTCATTGTAGTTCATTTCCTTCAGTCGGAGCTGGTACTCATTTTCCATGTCAAGCTCCTCCAGACGCACTTTCAGCTCCAACATCTTCTGAGACTGAATTGCAAGAAAGACCAACGTTATTTTAAGATTATAAGTGATGTTAAATGTTAATTTATACCTCTCATTTGTCACTTAGAGTAATTCCTCTCCACCTTGAGCAACTTTAATCTACCACGCTTTCTCGCAAAGATACTATTAATAAATCATGGTTGAATATGGACTACTAGTCAACAATGCATACTTAATACATCAAGCTATCATATATAGTGCCCCCTATATTGTGATTCATACCATAACCCCCATGGGCATGCCCCCCAGTTTGAAAACCACTGGACTAACTCAGCCAAGCTGAAACTGAATTCTGAATCCCTTTCTGTCCACCTGCCACTCAGCTGCCCCAGGGAACACACTTATAGCAACGCCAACATGAACACATCTTATTTGTGTCTTAATTGTCTATTATGTTGGCTAATATGAGTGTAAATGTGACTATCGGGTTGTTATTTTATGTCTAGAGAGCTCTCATAATGTTTGTATTTAGAAGATCATGCAACAGTATATTCAAAGCATTTTTTGCTCAAAAATAAATATCTGATTATCTGCTTGTCACCTTTACTTATCATTAAAATGCAAGTTATATCTGAGGCAATTATATATTTATGTTCATATGTACTCCTATACCCCTCCTACACTCTTAAACTGTGGTAATTATTAGATTAAATTCAGCTCCAGAATGGCCCCTGCCCCTTCTCTCTTCAACAGCCTAACAAGCTAAATGCACAATCCGGGTTAAATATGCCACACACACGTATTAAACACATTTAAAGTATGAAATTTGTAGCGACTCACCACTAATAAATGATCAAATAAAATGATACCTGAAAGATGGAATAGGAGCCACGGTGTAAAAGTTATATACAGTATGTTTAACAATTGTGGCTCATTGAACTATGGTGCGTTCAAGGACCTCAAAGCAAAGTGCAAAATCTCAAACCTTGACCAAAAAACATTATCAGTGAAGACAAACATGTAAACAATGAGGTTTTTGTTTTTTTTACAGTAATACATGTATTTTTGTATTATCGTATCACATATTTATGAATGATTACACACTTACAGTAAACGAGGAGATTAACGAGCCCATTAATCCTGAATCACAAATGTACTCTCATGCAAACGCTTTTGGGTTTACGCGGTAATTCTACGCCTACTTTTGATAAAAAGCACACAAATGGACTGTGTATATATAAAGTGTGACATGATGCAAATATGCAAACCTTGTCCTCCAAGTGTGACTTGCTTATAAGGGTCTCTTCGATGTGTTTGTTATCCTTTATTTCACAGTCATGATCATGAAGGATCTTCCACAATGCCAAGCAGCTGTCTTCAGAGACTGTAAGTAGGAACTGATCATCAGATGTGATCACCATCTAAGGAGGGGGGAGTTGACAAACATCGACTGTTATTGTGCTTCGAAAAGTCCCTGGAATATTAGCCTTTTATTGTGAAAAAATATATAAAAATAGAGCCAACCCCCCCAAGTTATGCCTACCTTAGTGACAGGGCCACAGTGAGCACGGTAGATCATCCACTCCTTCTCACAAAATAATGGGAATTGAATTGCTGCAATGTTGCCAGTATCGGTACCAGCAAAGACGACGTTGCCAGAGCGAGACACTGAGATGGCTGTACAAGTTATATCATCAGCAGCAACCTGGCTCACAATCTGGGGAAGCAAATATGAACAAACAGTTGGTTCAAAATTGCTTAAATGCACAAGAAAGCACAGTTTAGCACGATCTCAACCACTCCTGCACTCCTAAAACCACAAAGTGCACATGAAATGTGATCCACGTCAACCAGTGCTTTTGTTGCTGCAAGACTAGCTTAGCGGATAACAAGCTAACTTTTGCTATTTTTGACTGCATGGCTTTTCCTGTGGAGTCCTGGGATGCTGCAATCAATGCAGGTGGACTGTTGACACTATTTTTTTTTTGTGTTGTGCGGGTTGGCTTTGTGTTTATGTTTTTATTGAGAAGTTAGAGTGAGGGATGCGCCTGAGCTATTTGATGGGAATGTTTGTGTAGATGGGATTGATTTCTCACAATTAAAAAGCTCTTATTGTGGTTAAAAAGCAAACTTTTGCATCTTGCTCATTTCTCCAGAGGTGATATCAGGACCTCTCACGGCCCTAAAATATGGGTTTGGCTTCAACTCTTCAAATTCCATTTTATGTCCATCAACTCAAATGCATTCCTAGCTAGAACCCTTATGCCCCAAATCAAAATTGCACTTATTTTTCTTTTTTTTACCTGACAAGCTCTGAGTTCTTTCAAGATGTGGTCTGAGCTCATAGTGAGTACGGACCTGCCGTCAGAAGAGAAAGCCACACTTGTAGTGCAGGACTTGAGGGCAATATCGGACTCCCGCTTGCCAGTGTGTGTGTTCCACTCATATATTGCACCATCCATTCCACATGACACCAGGTGACTGTCGTCCATGCTCCACTTCAGGTCACTAATCTGTCAACGTACACAAAAAGGACAGAAATAGATGAAACAAGACTAATGGACAACAATAACGGATATCTTATAGCCTATTGCATGTGTCATCAACATAAGAGTGTGTAAATAGAAGATAGCAGCCCTAAATTACCATGAACACAATTACACGCCAGTGTATTAGTATCCTGTCTAAAAAATACATTAAAAAACAGCAGTGAGAATATTATTATATATTTGATAACCATTAACTATAATAAACATCAAGTTATCAAATGATTATGGATTTACATTTACAAGATGCAGAGCCAATGTGCATGTCCTCTGTGATACTTTGCACTTTTATTTGGACAATTTATAATAATTATAATATAATACGACAGCTCCTTGTCGCATTTGTCAAATATGTCATCAATAGCAACATTTATCGTCTTTCCACAGCCTTTGTGTGACTACCACCAGCTTTCGTGTGCATAAGTTACTTCAGCATTTAGAAGGGCGGTTCAGAGCTGAGTGTGAAGCATCTGGGATGAGGCTCAGCACCTCCAAATTTGACGCCATGGTTCTCAACCGGAATAGGGGTTTTTGCACCCCTCCGGGTTTGGGTCAGGTTTTGCTCCAGGTGGAGGAGTTAAAGCATCCCGGAATCTTGTTCAAAAGTGAGGGAAGGATGGAGCATGAGATCACCTGGTGGATTGTATTCTGCAGTAATGAGGTTGCTGTACTGAAGCTTACCCGAGCACTGAGAAAAGCTCTGATTTCATGAATGTCTACATTCCTACCACCACCTATGGTCATGAAGTCTGACTGAAAGAGCAAGACGGCGGATACAAGCAGTCAAAATGAGTTTCCTCCATAGAGTCTAAGCCTAAGAGATAGGATGAGGAGTTCAGCCATCCAGGAGGAGCTCAGAGTAGAGCTTCTTCATATTAAGAGGAGCCCTCTGAGGTGGCTAGGTCAGCTAATTCTGATGCCGCCCGGATACATCCCTGGTGAGGCATTCCTGGCATGCCCAACCGGGAGGAGGCCCCAGAACACGCATGCCGTGGGAATTTTTTGGTGTCCCCTTGGTGGAACTGGCGGTCAGAGACCAGGAAGTCTGATCTTATCCACGGAGTAGGTTTGTGCAAAATTTAGAATTCAATTTAATTCAAAGGATGAACTTGAATTTGAATTGATTCCACCCCACAGGATGTTGAATTGAAATTAAATTTGAATTACAGGAAGTGGATTTGAGTTCAATGCAATTAAGATAAAATTCATTCTCACCACATACATACGTCAAGTCCAGCAAGCTCTGGGAAACTGTTTTGGTTTTCTTGCCAGAACAATAATGGATTAGCATTCTTGGGCAAACATGGTGTGCTCAAGTAAACTGGGAGCACATGTGAGGCTGTGTCAATTGGGGCTGCACCTTTTTGAGACTCCATGTAGGAAAAGAGTCTGGGCCGTTTACTTTGTTGAGTACTAATGTCAGATGTGGCATTGACAGACTCAAATTTTGCAGCAAGGAGATTTTTGCTCTTCACCATTGCAACAGTCTAATTTAAATCTCGGATCAAGCCATCTGATAGCAGTCCATCGAATTTCACTCAGTCTCTCAAGTGAAGTTTGTAAGGCGGACACAAACTTCTTGTTCCCAGTCATCATTGCATTTTTTATTACATGTCTCAGTTTTTTGCCACAAGGAATAACGGAGCTTAATGTGATTCCAAAAGCTTTCTCACCCTGACAGCTGTCCATGACACCTCACAAAGTTCCTGGATGATTTTCAATTCATATGCTGACAACTGAATTGGGCAGTGAAGCTTATGTATGCGTATGAATATCATCACTTTATTTCACTGGTGTACTCTAAACAAAAGGTCCACAACGCTTGGGCAACCATTTTAAAGACATGGATAATGAAAGGTATTTTAGGAGATGATGGATTTTTCTATCCTCCTATCCAACAATTTGAAGATGTTTACTTCATTTTAGTAGCATAAATTTTAAATATTAAAGACACCTTTTACTTTTTTAAAGTCATGATATTATAAGAAACAAGATTTTTGAAAAATATATTGTTAAAAAAGTTATGTTGTGAGAATATTAGGGAAATAATGTCGGAATTACCTTAAAGTGGTGGTGGGATTTGAGTGAGCTACTACCGACAATCGGAGCAGGAGCCTGGTTCGCATTGCCAGCAGTAAATCGAGCTTGTTTCCGGTGAATGTTTGCCTCCACCAAGGCTGCCCTTTGTCCCCGATTCTTTTCATAACTTTTATGAACAAAATTTGTAGACAGACAAGGCATCGAGAGGGTTCAGTTTTGGAGCCTTTGGATCGCTGCTATTCTCTGCTATTCGCAGACGATGTCGTCCTGATGTCCTCATCAGGCTTTACTGGGGCGGTTTGCAGTTGAGTGTGAAGCTTCTGGGATGAGACTCCGCATCTCCAAATCCGAGGCCATGGTTCTCAGTCGGAAAAGGTTGGACTGCACACTCCGGGTTGAGAGTGAGGTCTTGCCCCAGGTGGGGAAGTTCAAGTATCTCATTGTGGGAACGCATTGGGACCATCGCGGGGAAGAGGTGGCCAAGGATCGAGAGGTCTGGACTTCCCCACTGAGACTACTGCCCCTGCGACCCGGACGAGTGGAAGAAAATGGAATAGAATGGAATATTCCGAAAAGAACATTCACAAACATTATTTAAGAAAAAAAAATTATATTTGGAAAAATACAGCAAAAATGGGAAAAAATACCAAAGAGCGCAGTTCCTACTAATGTTAGGCTTTTTCAGATACACCACAAAACGGAGATGCAGGTTTTCTTGAAATACACACTTCTTGGCATATGCTTTACAGAATATCAAAGTGACCCTTGCATTTTTCAGTAGGCCCTTGGTGTCATAAAGTATACTGAGTTTTCTTTGTAGGCTTGGCTAGGAATTGGGCACACAATTTTGTGCACTTTATTATATGCCAGACTCACCTTTACATTGTGACCTCTCAGACTGTGGATGTTCTCAAACGAGGTCAGGGAATAGATATGGATGATATTTCCACT
Organism: Oostethus manadensis; assembly: GCA_024372805.1. Classification (NCBI taxonomy): domain Eukaryota; kingdom Metazoa; phylum Chordata; class Actinopteri; order Syngnathiformes; family Syngnathidae; genus Oostethus; species Oostethus manadensis. The sequence continues at coordinate 692,948 of QODF01000178.1, forward strand.
GGCAGCTGCAAACAGGTGGCCACCATGACTGAAAGAACACTAGGAGTAGACAGAAGAGAAGACCACGATTGTTAGGCATGGGAAAACTACTGCCCACGGATCGTACGTTGGGATTTTTAATCTTTTTTTAAACCTTTCTAAATGATTTTATTAAAACCCTATAAGACAAATACTGTGTGGTGACAGGATTTGCAATATTTTTAAACCGTATAATTCTTGAAGCTTCAGGATGAATAAAGTATCTGTCATCTATCAAAGTAATTCCAGCATTTTGTGAAGAGAGAGGTTCTTCACTTTCAGTTGCGGTACTCCAGGGGACTACGTCACAGCAGTTCCCAGAACACGAGGATTTGATACAAAGCAGAGTGGGGGTTTGTTTACAAAGCTGCATCAGTCTGGATGTTGAAAAGGGACGGAGAAGCAAGCTTTTTATGACAAAGTTCTGCCAAAAAGTCATATTTTTCATGTTTGTTCTCCCTCCTGTTTGACGCATTTTCGTTTGATTGCAAACAGGTGGAGACGGTTAACCATGAGGTAAATGCTTGGCTGATTCAAGGAGGGAGGAAATAATCTCATTCCCACTAAGCAGAAAAGATCATTTCTTAACTCACTTACTTGTTTTATTGTGACAAAAAAATCCAAAGGCCCAAGTCAACAGATTAATAAAGAATCTACTAATTTAACGTCAAAATTGTAAATGCCAAAGCCTTTATTCATGTAATATTCAGTAAAAGCCCGGGAAATTTAGTTGTTTTTTTTGTTGGTCTGTCATGATACCTTGGTACGACACATCTAGCCCACCCCCGTGGCCACATAGGTAACAATCCTATTACCTCTTTGCAACTTTGAATGGCGAAGTCCTTCAATGTGCAGATGTCATCCATATGCAGGCCCATCAGTCTGAGTTTGTCTGAAAAGCCGACTAATACGAAGAGACCAGTAGGGTGGAGAGCCACACTGTATGGTTGGTCATGGAATTCCTTGACCACTTCTAACATTCTGTTGATAGACAGAGAGAGACACGTTCTTACATATATGTTTTCATATTATCTTAAAAATACAATATCATATGGTGGTACATTCAAAAATGACCCAGCAATGCGAATGAGTCTTGAGTCTAACACTTTTGCTACACAAGTGAGCACAACATACATTTTTGCAAATATTTGATGGTAGCTTTTCACAACACTGAATAAATGCCATTTTGATACAGTGTAAAATACTGTAGTTGATAACTAAACTAGTCAACACACAGCTATTAATGTCTACACAGCTGGCAACAAAAGAGAAACAGATTTTTGTAGCTCCTCAATATTCAAGCTTCCTGATATCTTGGCTGATTTCTTTCAATTTTCCAATAATGTCAAACAAACAAGAAAACAGCGCGTTTCAGATGGGCTTCCGATTAACTCAGATGTTTCCAGTGAACCTATCAAAAACTTACAAAACAATGTCATGCTCCTGTGGGCTTTTCTTTATTGTTTAAAGACATCTTTGTGTATGTAAACTTCTAAAAAATACAAATCTCTTAAATAGTCACAGTCAATATTGAAGCATTTAGCAAATAGAATAATTTTGTTGACACTACCTGACCTAAAACAATAGACATTTAGTCTGTTTAACTGCAGGCCATGACAAAAAGAGGTCTGTGTGTCTTTTACAGGGTATGTAAACTTGTGGCATCAACTGTGTACAGCAGACACCCACATATTCCCGATTCAGCATTGCTACCCTGCAGAAGTGCAGATTTTTGGCACAAAACTAATTTCCATTTACGATTATTTATTAATTACATTTACTCTGAAAATAGGCAATTTTTTCTAGAGAAAAATCTTAATTCACCCTATGTTGGTAATAATTTAAACAAATGTGATAATAAAGCATAATACACCATACAAGTCCAACGTGACGTAGATGTCGGTGAATAAAGGCCAATTGCTGGCGGAGGAGGGTGAGGGTTAGAAATACAAAAACAGTCATTTTTACGGACAAATCAATAACTCACAAATTTCATGTACAAATATACAAACGCAAAATGTCCAAATACTTGCGAAGCTCCAGTTGCTTTACATGGCGCTAATGATGCAGCTTTGAAAGGCTTTGACTCTTACTTTGTTTCATAGTTCCAGATGCGGACTGAGTGGTCCAGGGAGCAGGTGGCTACGATTGGCTTCCAAGTGCAGACAGACAAGTCAGTGATACATTCTGAGTGGAAGGGCTGTGACAAGTACTCAAACTGTAGTCTTTTTTCCTAGTGGATAAAGTATGTAATGCAAAGTCAGTCTTAAAGAGCTTTACAATCTTAACGCTTATTTTAAATCCTTGTGTGTGCATAGTGTGTTATCGTACTTCCAGGTGCTGACCAACACAGCACACCAGGCAGCACTATATTGATGTGTGACGTGAAGGGTAATAATAATTATATAATTCTTTACCTTGTTGGTGCCCACAGAGCACATGTTGATGCCATACAGTTGTCCTCTGTCTGTGCTGACGGCCAGGGTTTCCTCTGATGGACTCATGCACATGGTTGTGATCTCCTGGCATTCCACTGAATTCACGTGACTATTATCACGATGATGGGGGATCTGACACGAGCACATGCAAACATGACCATTGACGTGGGCAGTGTTAGCTGGAAATGAGTCAACATTTACCTGTATCTCCCTACTCTTTCTGTAGCTGTTCTTTGCTGTCTTTTCATAAAGACAGACGCTACCAGGTTTTGTAGCGCATGCAAAACCTTTGGAATATTTCACAACACATGTGATACCAGTCAAAGTTGGGCCCACTGTGATATCTCTGCCTCTGATCTTCTTCATCTCCACTTGCCTATGCAGAAAAGAAGAATTTTTTTGCATAAAATAGATAAGCTTTGTTGTCAGGTTATTCTGGTTGAAGCGAAATTTAAATTTGTCATATACTGGGTTCAAAAAACGTGAGTGTGGTTAAAAATGCGACCTGTCAGGTATTTCCAGTGCACTCATGTCCAACTCCCAGTGCAGGTCTCCTTGTTGAAAGACCAGCATCCTGCCGGTGCTGGTTGCTGTTATTACTTGATCCTCCGCAATCCAAGCGTGACTAACAAAGTTCATGCACACAATCTTTGGAAAGCTGCTCTGCTTGAAAGATCCCTCTGAATAACTCCAGACCTGAAACACTCCACTGCCACTCACACACAGCTGGAGGCTGTTGTACGGGTTGAAGGTGACCTGAAATCGCAAAACAAGTGAGTACCTGAAAGAAGACCAGTTACAACATGAAAGACTAGCTAGGATGTGAAAGGAGACTTGGTAGGATATGACGATTAGTAGGCTGTGAAGTTTGGGATCATTTCAAACTCAAGAAGTATTTTGGCAGTAACTATTTCTTTACTACCTGCTGTTATGTTATGTTATTTTTTTATTTAATTATCTCATGTTAGAAGTAAACTTACAATGTTGATTATGTGCATTAATTAAAAGAAATCAATGGTTATATGGCAAGCAGAAAAATATGTTTCCCTAAATATCTTTCCTAAAATACACATTGAGGCTACAAAGCAATGGTTCTCCGGTCTGCTTTTCATTTGACAAGTCAGTCTAAACAGAGAAGGGCTGGTTCATGCAGTACTACTTCTGCACTGCAGGAGACAACAAGGAAGATGTAAATGTCACAGTGAAGCAGCAGTAGAAGAAGACATGTTTACATTTCAACAAATGGGACTATCACATAACATGAGTCTATTAACACCAACAAAGGCTAAAATATACAACATATACATATAATGTATTTGTTTTGTTTTTTTACAATGCAATTTGGTCTTCATAGCATCTGCCGAGAAAGATTTGGGCCCTTCGAGAAATGTAAATGAGGACCTCTGCTGCTGAAGTCTGTTAATCCAATTACTCAGTGATGATTTTTGCTCAATTAATAAAACAAAGTAATCAATAGATTACTCAATTATGAAGATAATCAATAGCTGTAGCCAAAATGGAACATGGAAAAACTAGTTAGGATATGGATAGGATACAGCAGTGTTTTTCTGGGCAAGTTTGGTTTCCAGGAGAGGAACGCAGAAGGACAGATGGTGGTCGACTTTGCAAAAAGGATGGAAAAGGCTGTAGTGAATACTTTCTTCCAGAAGAGACAGGAACATATGGTGACCTATAAGAGTGGAGGTAGGAGCACACAGGTAGACTACATCTTGTGTAGAAGGTGTAACCTGAAGGAGGTCAGTGACTGCAAAGCAGTGGTAGGTGAGAGTGTAGGCAGACAGCATAGGATGGTGGTGAGTAGGATGACTCTAGTGGTGAGAAGGATGAAGAGGGTAAAGGCAGAGCAGAGGACGAAATGGTGGAAGCTGAAAAAGGAGGAGTGTTGCGTGACTTTTAGGAAGGAGTTGAAAAAGGCTATGGGTGGCCAGGAAGTCCTTCCAGATGACTGGACAACTACAGCTACTGTGATCAGGGAGACAGGTAGGAGAGTTCTTGGTGTGTCATCTGGAAGGAAAGTAGATAAGGAGACTTGGTGGTGGAATGAGGAGGTGCAGGAGTGTATACATAGTAGGAGGTTAGCTAAGAAGAAGTGGGACACTGAGAGGACTGAAGAGAGTAGACAGGAGTACAGAGAGATGCAGCGTAAGGTGAAAGTAAAGGTGGCAAAGGCCAAACAAGGGGCTTATGATGACTTGTATGCTAGGTTGGACAGCAAGGAGGGAGAGAAAGATCTATACAGGTTGGCAAGGCAGAGGGACAGAGATGGGAAGGACGTGCAGCAGGTTAGGGTGATGAAGGATAAGGATGGAAGGGTATTGACAGGTGCCAGTAGTGTCATGGGAAGATGGAAAGAGTACTTTGAAGAGTTGATGAATGAGGAAAATGAGAGAGAACAAAGAGTAGAAGAGGTGACTGTTGTGGACCAGGAAGTAGCAAAGATTAGTAAGGAAGAAGTGAGGAGGGCATTGAAGAGGATGAAGAATGGAAAGGCACTCGGTCCTGATGATATACCTGTGGAGGTATGGAAGTGTCTAGGAGAGGTGGCAATAGAGTTCCTGACCGGGTTGTTTAACAAGATCTTAGATAATGAGAAGATGCCTAAGGAATGGAGGAGAAGTGTGCTGGTGCCCATTTTTAAGAACAAGGGAGATGTGCAGAGTTGTGGCAACTACAGAGGAATAAAGCTGATGAGCCATACAATGAAGTTATGGGAAAGAGTAGTTGAAGCTAGACTAAGGGCAAACGTGAGCATTTGTGAGCAGCAGTACGGTTTTATGCCAAAAAAGAGTACAACAGATGCAGTATTTGCTTTGAGGATGTTGATTGAGAAGTACAGGGAAGGTCAGAGGGAGCTGCATTGTGTTTTTGTAGATCTGGAGAAAGCTTATGACAGGGTGCCCAGAGAGGAACTGTGGTATTGTATGAGGAAGTCTGGAGTGGCAGAGAAGTATGTTAGAGCGGTGCAGGACATGTACGAGGACTGTAAGACAGTAGTGAGGTGTGCTGCAGGTGTGACAGAGGAGTTCCGAGTGAAGGTGGGACTCCATCAGGGATCAGCTCTGAGCCCCTTCTTGTTTGCTATGGTGATGGACAGGCTGACGGACGAGGTTAGACAGGAATCTCCATGGACTATGATGTTTGCAGATGACATTGTGATATGTAGTGAGAGCAGGGAACAGGTGGAGGAGAAGCTTGAGGGGTGGAGGTTTGCCCTGGAAAGGAGAGGAATGAAGGTCAGCCGCAGCAAGACGGAGTACATGTGTGTAAATGAGAGGGACCCAAGTGGAAGAGTGAGGTTACAGGGAGAAGAGATAAAGAAGGTGGAGGATTTTAAGTACTTAGGGTCAACAGTCCAGAGCAATGGAGAGTGTGGAAAAGAGGTGAAGAAGCGTGTGCAGGCAGGCTGGAATGGGTGGAGAAAAGTGTCGGGTGTGATGTGTGATAGAAGAGTTTCAGCTAAAATGAAAGGAAAGGTGTACAAAACTGTGGTGAGACCAGCCATGTTGTTTGGTTTAGAGACAGTGCCGCTGAGGAAAAGACAGGAGGCAGAGCTGGAGGTAGCAGAGATGAAGATGCTGAGGTTCTCTTTGGGTGTGACCAGGATGGACAGGATCAGGAATGAGCACATCAGAGGGACAGCACATGTTAGAGGTTTTGGAGATAAAGTCAGAGAGGCCAGACTGAGATGGTTGGGACATGTCCAGAGGAGAGATAGTGAATATATTGGTAGAAGGATGCTGAGTTTTGAATTGCCAGGCAGGAGGCCTAGAGGAAGACCAAAGAGGAGGTTTATGGATGTAGTGAAAGAGGACATGAAGGTAGTTGGCGCAAGAGAAGAGGATACAGAAGACAGAGTTAGATGGAGGCGATTGATTCGCTGTGGCGACCTCTGAAGGGATAAGCCCAAAGGAAAAGAAGAAGATACAGCAGTGTTTTTCAACCTTTTTTGAGCCAAGGCACACTTTTTTCATTCCAAAAATCCCAAGGCACACCACCAGCAGAAAAAGTAAACATTAATCTCTATAGCCTATAGAAACAATATAAAGTGTTGCCACCTACTGCTATTTAGCTTATTACATGATTACTCTGCCGATCATTGGACAGCACAGACACTCAGCAATGGCACATTATTGGCAGACTCATTTTCAAAAAATATTTACACACCAATTGGGTGAAAGTGGATGATTTCCCACAGCACACCAGACACTCCGACGGCACAGTGGTTGAAAAACACTGGGATACAGTAGGAAACAAGGCTGGTTAGGACATGAAAAATAAGTAAAAGATTATGTCTAAGACATGAAGATGATTCACTATAATATGAAATAAGATTAGTTACGACAGGAAAGAAGACTAGTAGAGACACTACATAAAATTAGTCAAGACATAGAAAAGACTAGTTAGGAAGTGAAAAAAAGATTAGTTGGGACAGGATAAAAGATTGTCGACATGGAAGAAGATTAGTTAATACATGAAAAAGACTAGTTAGGACAGGGAAGAAAAATTGTTAGGACATGAAAGAAGACTAGTTAGGACATGAAAAAAATAATTAGGTTGCACGGGCCAAGTGTGATAGACTTGCCTGGTTGACTGGATTATTTGCATTAGTGGTCTTCATTGTTGACACAACTTTTTGCTTTTCCCAAAGCCACAAGACCAACATCCATTCTCGCCCACCCGTTTGAGCCAAAAGGTACTTGGAATTGGGGGAGAAAGCCATGCACACAAAGTCTTCATCAACAATGTCTTGTGCAGACAACATTTTTCTCTTTTTTCCTTCTTCATCCTGCAGGTCAAACACTGTGATGGTGGCCTTCCCTCCACGCTCTGAAATAGCCAAAAAACGCCTGTTGGCACTGATGGCCATCGCGCGCATTCCTTGGCTCTTCTCTGATGCTGTTTAAAAAAAATTTAAAAAAGACACACACCAAACATGAATTGAAATTCAAAGCAAATGTAACTTATTTGTGTTGAATAGTTACTTTTAAACGATGAGTAAACATGTGTGGTTAAAGTAAAAAGAGCACACCTTCTCATTCACTTGGAGACACATTCAAAGTTTTTGAAATTTTCCCGAGTGGCTGATCTTGATTTCATAAAATAACGATGGCCACTCATTTCTCTTTACTTAGCTGATTGGTTCTTGTACATAAATCATAGTTTTCTCCAGTGAGAATCTACACTGTAAATTTTTTTTTTTTTTAAACACATTGAATGAACAGGTGTGTCCAAACTTTTGGCCTGCATTGTACAGTATGTCACAAAACACCCCTCACATTTCTGCAAATATAGTATATCTTTGCATGGGACAACACTAAATAAAGGGCACTTTGATACAGTGTAAAGTAGTCAGTGGATAACAATGTAAATGTACGGTCTCCTCAAAACAACTACACACCCCATTAGTTAGTGTTACAAGGTGTTAGGTGTCAATGGGGAGCAGGTGTGTTAAATATGGTGTTATCACTCACTTGGCACCTCATGGCAAAGAACCCAATGTGAAACAAATAATAGTTGCTCAAAATCAAAAGGCTGTAGTCAGTCAAGCTGTTTTGTTATTTGGTTCAGGTGGTGTCCAGCATGTGTGGTAGCAACCAAGTGAGGAGCACCAAGACACGCTGTCTCGTCAAGCATAGTGGTGGGGTATGGTATGGGGCTGCATGAGTTCCTTGAGGAAACCATGAATGCCAACATGCATCGTGACATACCTTTTTTGATTGATTATTTCACTGTACAATGCTGTAAACCAGGGGTCTCAAACTCGTGCCACGGCGGGCCAAGACACTGCAGGTTTCAGTATCCGGTCAGTAAAGCAGTAAATGAAAGCTTTAATTGATGAGCTCCTTCACTCAAATTGAAGGAGGTGTTGATCATTAAAATCACATGCTGTAGGGACCTGATGGAAAGAAAACTTGCAGGGTGTCGGCCCCCCGTGGCACGAGTTTGAGACCCAGGCCATAAACACGGTGGATTCCAGAAGCAACCTGGGATGTTTTAGTGAACTCAATGCTCAATCAAGGTCAGGTTGTTAGAAGACAACTGACGATTCGGGCAGAATTTGGACATTTTCATGCGGGGTCTGCTTACTTTTGTTGCCAATCTGAGGGACATCAATCTTAGCTGTACATGGACTACTTTATATTGTGTATATTTTTTTCCCCGCAAATGTGAGGGGTGTACTCACGTTCATACTGAAGGTGCCATCGTTCACTTTGTGCAGGACTAATGTTCTGTACATTGAAAACAATTGAAACAGCGACACTGGATGTCTTCATAGCACTTCTGCAATGTCTGACACCCAATCACTGCAATGTTTTGGAAACGGGCTCCCTTACCAGACACACAGACTTTTTGAGGAGGCGATATCCCGGGGTGGTCACACCTTACCGGATGCACGGTAACGACCGTACTTGTACGACAATCATTTGAGCCCTTAGTTGAAACGTAAACACGAACAGACTACTTCCTACCCTGCGCCTGATGCTGTGCATTGTCGCACGTGCCCCTTCACGCGCCACAGCGAGGGCGCTGTTTCCCAACTTTTAGTATTTTAACGTTTAAGTACAAGCTCTACTATAGACAGCGATGTCTTCCTCTAGCATACGGTGCTGGGCGAAGGCAAATCCGGTCTGTTACATAATTTCCGTCAAAATACGCTAATTTTAAGCGCCTGGTACAAGTTGTCGGTTTCTGGCAACCCCGGTATCACGTGACAACCATTCCCAATTTTTTTTTTTCGTCACTTAAAAACTGAGTTCAAGTCAATTTTTAAACACATTGAATGTGTTTTTGGATGAGTTAAAAAAACAAAAACTTACCAGATAGGAATCTCTGACGCTTGTGTACAAAGTTGTAGCATACACACGTGTTTCCACACGGAAAGACAATAGTTTTGTCGTCATAAAAATGGATGTTGTTTGTAACATCTCGTTGGAATCCGGACATGAAAGCCTGAGCAAGGACGTCCGCCATCTCGGTTGCCTGCTCTAATTGATAATAAGATACAGTGGCTAGCTGGTTGGCACGCGCTACAGTCAACAGCACCGTTTCCCGGACAACGGAGATCTCGCAGCAAATCCCGCGAGATGTGAGAAATCGTTTGGTTGCTCTTTTTAATTCTTGGTTTTTCCTTTTTCTCAGTGCTTGTATTGTAAGACAGGGGTGTCAAACTTTTTATTCATCGAGGGCCACATAAAAATAAAAGGATGCAAAAACCATTTTGATATTTTGTAAAACACGTGCTGATATGGTAAGCATGTATATAATTTAGCGATATTGGCAAAAAAGCTGATTACCAACCTGTCATTGACAAATTTTCCTCATTTTTGCCTTTTTTTAGTTTTCTAATATTTTTTCCAATACTTTTTAAAATAATCTTCATAAATTCTCTTTTTCCTTTTGTTTTATTTTTATTTCATACGTTTTTTTCTCTATTTCAACTCTATGCTACTCAAATGACATTTTTCCTCACAATGTGATTTTTTCTCTTAACATTGTCCTTTCATACATTTTTTTTTCCATTTCTGATTTTTTTTACATTTTCCAACTATTTCAATTTTCTTCTAGTAAATGTTCTTCTCATCATTAGGACTATGTTCATATTACAGGGTACTCACATAAAATTACAACTTTTTCTGGTGAGAGTATAACCTAATATTTTGGCTTTATTCTTGTAAAAATATTTTTGCACAATTGTTGGTTTTTTTTTTTAGACGTGTTGTTAAATTATGTTTAGAATGTGCTGCGACCTTTAAAAAATGGCAGCAAACGGCCCCCAGGTTCCTGCTATATAATCAGCAAGTTCAAGCATTCTTTTTAAAACGCAAATATATGCACTGTGAAAACAAAGACATAAAAGCTGAAAAAACAGAAAACAGAAAAATGTTAAACATTGTCTCTTCTAAAGCAATTTTGTCTTATATCCTTACATTTTAAAATGGTTTTATTTTAAGATTATACTGTGTCATGTCACATTTGTCATTTTCTTTTATTAAGATGCCAACATAATGCAAACAACCACACAAAAGTGTCATTAGTATTTAAAAATAAAAAAATACCACTTTCATTTCATCCCATTTTCTACAGAATTTTGTTGTTGCCTAATATTACCACTGTCAAAATAAAATAAAATAAAAACACATTCTACAAGGTGTCCTATTAGTCTGGACACATCATGCATGCATATAGTATCCAATAATGCGCGTGTGTGTATACATATATACAGTTTTTTTGGTAATACGTAAATAAATGTTTATTAAATTCTATAAATATTATGTATTCATATTCTTATACATTTTTATGTATTTTAATTTAATCTTCTAAAAAAAGATTTTTACTTAATTTGTAAAATAATTGATTTCATTTTTTTTCTAATTGTACAAAAGTGATTACATGTTATTTTTATTATTATGTCCAGACTTTATTGTACATACAAGCATCTAGTCACGGTGTTAGGTCACAGAAGTCAAAATGTTCTTTCCAGAGGATGAGAGCAGATGTATGCTCTGTTCTCCAAGACATCCCGAGCAATCTTCTTGATGCTGGCGTCATTGTTCTCAGGAGAGTCTGGACATAGAAACCATTGAGATGGGAATTTAAAAAAAAAACCAACAGCAAAATATGAAAAATGAAACATGTTTGTGAAAATAGAGTGTCATATGTTGGTGTAATTGTGCCTTCAAACATGTTTCATTTGTTGCATTTACATACGTTTTTGCAGCTGAGTCATCCAATAATTGTTCTTGAAGTATGCGTCATTGCAGAATGTGTTTGTGAGCAGCACCTAAAAAAAAAAAGATTCACACAAAATCTAACAAACATTCTACTCAGATCCTGCACTGATTTGTTTTGTGTGTAATTGCATTTGCTTGTACCACCGTAATCATTTTTATGTGTATGTTTAACTGATAATGTTGTTTCATCAAGTTTGTTCTGCCGTCCTTGAATGCATCATAATTCTGATTCATAGTTTTGTTGCCCTGTCCCCCGACTGGAAGAGATAGCAGCAAACATCAACAAAGAAGCGGCTACGATGTTTGGCTTGATGGGTAATGTTGGACTTCCTCTAAGCCAGGGGTCGTCAACCTTTACCATCAAAAGAGCCATTTTGCCTCCTCTTACAGCACAAAAAAATGTTTGAGAGCCGCAAAACATTACAGAAATACATTTAAATTTTTTTTATCCACCTTCAAGATAAAAAAGCCCATCAGAATTCACATATCTGCATATCAGAGTTGTTGCCGAATACCGTTTATTCCTGCACTGAATTGTCGTCAATAACCATTCTATTGATCCTGTTCTTGACTGTCTCCTGATTGTGAGTGTTAGGTGCTGACACTACAGTATGTTGATAAAAAGTTGACATCAGTATAAAAAAAATCCATGGGGAATTTCAGACATTACACCCAAAAAGAACTCTGGGTAATACCCTCAGTTAACCAACTGTTTTTGACACTGCTTCTTAAAAGCATCGCAATCAAAAATCGAAGCAAGGAATTGTCAGGGCCGGAGTCATTCATATTTAAACAATGCCTAAGCCTACCACAAATTAATAGCGAGTACCTATACATTTAAAATGCGTCTGGTGTGTGTGTGTGTGTGACAATACCTCGTGATCATGGTTCCTCAGGCCCAGACTGATGGAGCGGCTGCTTCTGGACAATACGGCTGTCATGGCGTACAGGTTGATCAGCACATCTGCTACTTTCTTCAGAACAAGCTGTTCATCCACAATTGACTAATACCGGTAGGAAAAGGGAAAAAGGACAAGGCTGCATGAAGAGTTTGACTTTCTCACTAATCCAAAAGCATAACATGTAAAGTGCTTATGTCATCGACTGGTACTTTGCTTTGCTGCCACACAAAAATGTCCCCCGTTTGGGATGAATAAAGTATCCATTTACTCTTTTTTTTAATATATAATGAATGCACAATGCACTGCATCATGGTCTGGTTATCCAGCAAAGTCAAGGATAAGCCGATGAGGACATGAAAGTGACAAGAATGAAAAATGTTACCTTTCCATATCTGTACAACAAGCTCTCCACAGTCAATCCTAAGAGGTGAACATTCTGTTCAAACTTAAGTGCACTTTCCTGTAATATGAGAGCACAACAGCTCAAGAAAAGCAAAACCATAACACAGAAATACAATGTTTGTCCATTAAATAACCCCGACCGTTAAGTTTGGATGGACGACGCCATTTTTTCCGCAAAGGCCCAAGTCTGGGGAACTTCCAAATAAGTTCTTCATCTTCCTGCCAACCATTCCCAAAGCCGTCCCTACATTTCCTTTTTTCATCTCTCTGGGGACAAAAGAAAAGAAATGAGAACAAAGAGGAAGGCATGCACTGCCCTCCAAAAGTATCGGGACGGTGAGGTCAGTTCCTTAATGTTTGCCTATTGGGTTTGACATCAAAAGATCAATATGAAAGCAGAGAGCAACATTTCAGCTTTTATTTCCAGGTATTTACACCTGGATCGGATGCACAACTTACAAGATAGCACCCGTTTTGCTTCAGGTGAGTGAAAGTATTGGAAGTAGTGATATATAATACCACCGATTTCCTTTCCAATCCGATACAGAGTACAATTCGAAGAAGTATCTGCGATACTGAATCAATCGGGTTCAATATCAATAAGGTGCAAATACACCTATTGTGTCTGGTACATTTTAAAAAGTATTGTATTTAAATAAAAAAAAAAAAAAAAATAAAAAAAAAAAAGACAAGACATCAGAGCAACACATTTATGTATTTTAAAGGTAGTGGCGTGATATACGTTACACCTGTCCTTCCTTTATCGAGGTTAATTGGTTTTGTGATAAGTGAATTAATGTAAAGTACAAATCAACATGAATACATTGAATATTTTCGTAGAACATAGTAAACCCGGTAATGAATTTCTAAATACAAATTTGCCATTGTTAGGTCCTTCTCGACATGAAATAACAGAGATTTTCTATCACTGCTTTATTTGTTGGCGCTAACAAGTCTTCATTTGTTGTGATGCAACCTCTTGGAGCAATGCCCTCCTCGCTACATCGATGGTAACACTGTATGGCACACTGCATTTCTGTTGGCATTGTTTGACAAGCTCCACATTTCGTGCATGCTGGTGTAATGACTTGCCCCCCATCTGCTACCTTCAAAGTTTCACTCTCTTCTTGTGAGCTTAGCTTCTAAAATCTGTGGCTCATCCTCCATATATTCAGGCTCAAAAAGATAAGGTTCTGGATCCTTATATGTCCAAAAGTAGTCTTTGGCGGCGGCTCTCACATGTCTGCCATGATTAGTAGTAAAAACATACACGTTGCTGTTGTTAACAGAAGTAGCACAAGATGTGAAAACAATGCGCCCAGGAAAAGTTTAATTCCAGTAATGTTTAAAACAAATAAAATACAGCAAAATACTGTAAATATTGCATATTATCATGAGTGTACCTGTTAGTGCATTGTCACAGAATGTATATAAAATAAAGCAGTGTTTTTTTTTATAGGGCTTTAGTCAACATAAGCATGTCCCATGATGTGCATTGTTAGCTCCCTCATGCCACTGTTTTTGCTCTAAAACACACAGGACAAGTGCTCCATGTTTCACATACGGATTTTTCCTTTAAGAAACTGTTTCAAACAGAGTGGGGAAGAAGGCCAAAGTAGAAGGCAAAAACTTACCACTTCCACACGGAATGGGAGAAAAAAGTTTTTTTTTCCCCACTCTATCATGTCGGACATGCCATGACTGACTCAACGCAGTGACGGAAATCTAATCTAACGTCAAGTCTCATCAATGTAACGTTACTGGTGCCTAGTGGCCTGCATACTACATATAACTTGTCTTTCAATATTTTCTGACTAATAGGCCATAATCAACTACAAAATAGCCGGCAATTATTAATTGAAAAACTGTGACAATGTGAAGGAGCGATATTTGAACAGCAATGTAGTGAGGGACGACTGTATAGCCAAGCTAATATACAACTGAAAAAGCAAACAGGGCTAAATCATAAAATGTGAAAGCAATGTTTTAAACGATTACGATTTAAAAAGTAAAATAATGAAACCATTAACATAAAAATGGTAAAATAACAATTAAATTCAATTGCATAAACATTTAAACATGTAAATAGATTCATCCAGAAATGCCATACCAGAAACTGACAATGGGCTCTACCTGGGGTGTTCAGCAAGGTTTATTGTGTATTTCTGGTTAAAAAAGTACTGTTGGAGCTTCCTTTGTCATGAGTAAACAATGGTAATTGAAGAGAGACAGAGGGGTTCTGAAGCTGAATCTAATCTAATAAGTCACTGATGTCTCAACACCAAACACTCATGTAGAAAATAACAAAAGTTCAGTTTGTATGACTTACTTGATTTTTCCTGTGAGCGTTTTACCAGCGTACTGCATTCCAGTCAGAGCAATGTACATTCTCAGAATTTCATTGGTACCCTGAAAACAACACACTGAATATGAATGCACACTAGATGAGCTATTGCATATGTCAGTTTTTGTTCTACTTTTTAGGTCTTTTTAGAACAAATACAAAATATGTAAGGGTGTAGTCGCACAAGTCCATTGGGACCGTGATGAACTTCCCCCTTTCCTGTCCCCTGCTGGCCTGAGTTCACACTCATTTGCGCCATAACCCATTTCACTTGTGCAATCACTTTTATGCTGTTGTTTTACGGCAGTTTCCCTGACTTTGTGGATTATTTCCAAGCTTGTTTGGACTCTTAGTGAACAGCAGGCGATCTTAATGATCAACACCTCCTTCAATTTGAGGGAAGGAGCTCATCAATTAAAGCACCTGCTTTAGTGATCGGCTGGAAAGAAAACCCGTAGTGTGTCGGCCCTCCGTGGCACGAGTTTAAGACTCCTGGCATAGACTCTCTAGAAATAATGAAATGGGTGCTGAAACGTGAGGCGAGTGCTCACTATATGATCTTACCTCAAATATAGGCAGGATGCGACAGTCCCTGACGTAGCGTTCGTATGGATAGTTTTTGGTATAACCCAGACCTCCGAGGACCTGTAGAGCTTCACTCACACAAATCCAACCTCCCTCTGAGCTGAACACCTGCAGAGAGCACACAATCACATCATATAACTAAGAAAACATTTAGTATAGGAAACACTTCCGAGTGACTAGGATCAGGATATGTCTGTACCAAAATGGTAAAATGATAAAATGCCGTAATAACTAACTCAAAATGCACTTTATACCGTTATTTGTGTAATAATGTTAAAAATATGACATAGGCAATTTAGAAAAACGAAACAAACCTGCTTGATTAAAATACATTTCAGAATAAATAAATCATAAAAAAATAAACGACTCATAGTACAAAAATACTAACAATAAAATTACTTAAAGAAAGGTTAAAAAAGTAGGGTTGTCCAATTAACACGTCAACGAAACTTTAACAGCACGATTAACAGGCGCTCGTCCCGTTTAACCCTCGGCCCACGCCGTAGTTTGAAGAGCACCTGTGACTGTGTAGCCACAAGCGGGAACAAATATTATGCAGAAGTAGACAAAGAAAAGGGTATTTTGAATGTTAAATTTAGCTTGAAAGTTGGCAACTACTGTCGCTGTGATTTGAGTTATCACAGATTACGCCGCCTGCCAAAGATTGGAGCAGTGCAGGTAATGTTTTTATCGTCATCAAAAATGGTACCTCGGCATACAAGTGTCCCAAACAACAAGAGTTTTTAATTGCGAGTCTTCTCCGCCTGATTTTTGCTTTGAACTGCTGGCTAAAATTTGGGTTACGAGCTGCTATTTACGGGCTGTCCAAAGTCACCATGGCCGAAGTCGACAATGGCTGTAAACAGGATTTGCAGTGCTAGCTTTTCTCCAAGATACGTATTTGTCTAACCTTGACCATTGCAGCCTCCAAAGAGCAATCTGGCAGTCCAGGTCTGTCCATCATTCCTGCAGTTAGGTAAGCCATGCTCTCCATCACAAAGACATTCAGTGCCATGAGTGCAAACTTCTCCTGCATGAACAAGACAAAACACACATGTAGTCCTGCTGGGTGCTCATGAATATTACTGATAATTACTATACCTGTATCATACCAAATTCACCCAGGCTCTTGTTAAACTGCTTCCTAGTTGCGGCATATTCCGAGGTCAGCTCTAAAGGGACAACAACAACAAAACGGTTGATTGCTACTTGTTTCTATCTTTTGTTAATACCATCAGAATTACCAATCAGTTTCTTAATCATTCCAGCTGAGGAACTTCCCATGCTGAATCTTCCAGAGTTGAGTATGTTCATGGCGATCTGGCAAAAGTAAAAAAAATAAACACTGGTCTTGAAACTTGTATAGGTTTTTACTGACTAAAACACCCAGAATGTACATAAATTAAGGCTTTTGAATTTACAACTTAAACTATGAAGTATAAAACATTGAATAAAGGGTATGATTTTGGCCCAGTGGCAAACCCCCACTTTACTTTGTATCAATGTCTGATTTTCTGGGAGCTGCTGTGACGCACTCCCTAGCGTTACCATGACATGTATCACTGGAAAGCACAAAAGCTCTACTTTCTCAAATGTTTCAAGTATTTCCAATGCGCAAACGCTTCAAAGTTCTAATGGTAGTTCCAAATCTGCCAAAGTTGAAGGGGCTGGATTACAATGACCTGCGAGTTTTAGTTTGTGCATGCCTGCTTTAGGATAACTAAGGCATAGGAAAGATTACCTTGAATCCATCACCTAAGTCTCCAATAAGGTTCTCCAAAGGCACGGGAACGTTGTCAAAGGTCACTTCACAAGCTGAAAAAGTGACATGAATTATTCAAAATGATGGTTAAAATGAATTTCAACCAGTGATGTGTGTTGAGGTTTATTGCTGGTGAGGCACTGAAACCTTTAGAGATTTTTTTGGTAATACATCTTGCTCAGAGAATCACACATAACAAGAAAAAGACTAAAATAATTAAATTTTGCAACCAATTTTGTTTTGAAATACTTCACATTTACTTGTTCTTTTTTAAATGAAAAACATTTGTGGTCTTATCTGGATATCTGCACATGTCTATCCTTCTCCAGAAAAGTGTGAAAGTCTGCTCACCTTCTGTTGATCTTGGATATATAATCCCCCAGCAATAATATTTTCACAGAAGCATATAAATATCTTGAATTATTATGACTTAAAAAGTGGTAGTGCCCCTTCAGGATGAAGGGAGTACTGCAAGTGTCTCCGCCTAGAGCTGCCCCTCATTTATAGCGGTTAATTAGTTCCGGACCCGACAGCGATAAATTAAGATATAGGATTCTATTCTATTTATTTATTTACACATACATACAGTATATATACATACAAAACAGTACATACATACTGTATATACACACATATATGAAGTGGGGCAAAAAAGTATTTAGTCAGCCACCAATTGTTCAAGTTCTCCTACTTAAAAAGATGAGAGGCCTGTAATTTTCATCAAAGGTACACTTCAACTATGAGAGCGAGAGAAAAAATCCAGAAAATCACTGATTTTTAAATAATTTATTTGCAAATTATGGTGGAAAATATATGGCTCTCACAGACCTGTAACTTCTTCTTAAATGCCCCGTCCACACGTAGGCCGGTATCTCATAAAACACAGTTATTTTTCCACGATTTGGCCTATCACCCACACAAGGCACTAAAAACGAAGGTTTCCAAAACCTCCGGCCAAAGTGTGGATCTGGAGAAAACTCCGGTTATACGTTTGGGTATGGACGCAAATAATCGTAGTTTTGCATTTTCAAACATCACTGCCCGCAGCAAAGTATGCTGTGATGTCACACACAACATGGAAAACCTTAGAACTGTCGACATTTTCTTGGGTCTTGTGGACTTTGTATTATTAAAAAACGTTTGAGTAATTCTACCTCCTTTTCAGTCTACACAAACGAGCCTGGCGCCATGTTTTATGTTTTGCAGAAGTGACAGGATGACAGAGGATGATTCTGACTGGATAGAATTTTAGTAACTTTCGCCGCCTACAGGTTTGGCATGCTTATGACTGTGGTTCCCAATGCATTTATGCGGTTACGTGGGTATGCATTTTTATTTATTTTTTTAATGCGAGGTCATGTGGATACCATTTTTCCTTCTATAAAAGGGAGATTTTTGTGGGTCTGTATAACAGCATCCGTTTGAACTCATTATCAGTGAAAAAGACACCTGTCCACAACCTCAAACAGTCAGACTCCAAACCCCATTTTGACCAAGACCAAAGACTTGTCAAAGCACACCAGAAACAAAATTGTAAAACTGCACCAGGCTGGGAGGTCTGATTCTGCAATAGGTAAGCAGCTTGGTGTGAAGAAATAGACTGTGGGAGCAATTATTCGAAAATGGAAGACATACAAGACCACTGATAATTTCCCTTGAACATGGTCCATGCAAGATCTCACCCCGTGGGGTCAAAATTATCAAGAACAG
The DNA here is from genome assembly GCA_024372805.1 of Oostethus manadensis. Classification (NCBI taxonomy): domain Eukaryota; kingdom Metazoa; phylum Chordata; class Actinopteri; order Syngnathiformes; family Syngnathidae; genus Oostethus; species Oostethus manadensis. The sequence continues at coordinate 711,862 of QODF01000178.1, forward strand.
TGAGCAAAAGTCCCAGAACTACACGGGGGACCTAGTGATTGACCTGCAGAGAGCTGGTACCAAAGTAACAAATGCTACCATCGGTAACACACAACGCCGCCAGGGACTCAAATGCTGCAGTGCCACATGTGTCCCCCTTTTTTAAGCCAGTACATGTCCAAGCTCGCCTGAAGTTTGCTAGAGAGCATTTGGATGATCCACAAAAAGATTGGGAGAATGTCATATTGTCAGATGAAACCAAAATAGAACTTTTTGGTAACAACTCAACTTGTCGTGTTTGGAGGAGAAAGAATGCTGAGTTGCATCCAAAGAACACCACACCTACTATGAAGCATGGGGGTGGAAACATCATGCTTTGGGGCTGTTTTGGGGGCAGACCAGGATGACTGATCCATGTAAAGAAAAGAATGAATGGGGCTGTGTATTGGGAGATAAGTAAAAACCTCTTATCGAATGAATGGGGCTGTGTATTGGGAGATAAGTAAAAACCTCTTATCAGCAAGGGCATTGAAGATGAAACTTGGCTGGGTCCTTCAGCATGACAATGATCCCAAACACACCACCCAGGCAACAAAGAAGGCTTCACAAGAAGCATTTCAAGGTCCTGTAGTGGTCTAGCCAGGCTCCAGATATGAAAATCTTTGGAGGGAGCTGAAAATCCGTGTTGCCCAGCAAATGCCCCACAACATCACTGCTCTGGAGATCTGCATGGAGGAATGGGTCAAACCACCAGCAACAGCGTAAAAACCTCTGCCATTGCCAACAAAAGGTTATATAACCAAGTATTGAGATGAACTTTTGACCAAATACTTCCTTTCCACCATCATTGGCAAATTAATTCAGACAATGTGTTTTTCTGTATTTTTGTTCCTCCTCATTCTGTCTCTCATAGTGCATAGTGAAGTGTAACAATGATGAAAACTTGCACAATTGGTGGCTGACTAAATACTTCTTTTGCCCCACTATACATACACACATACATATACTGTATGAAACACACATATACAGATATACTGTACATATACATACAGTACAGACACACGTCAAGAAAAAGGAACATGAGAAACTGGACACTCCAGCATACCCGCGACCCTAATGAGGATAAGCGGTATAGAAAATGGATGGATGGATGGATGAATATGTTTTTTAATATTAATAAAGCCCTGGACAATGGACAAATATTAATATTTATTTTATGTTTTGTTTTTTTCTAATCATGACAGGCCTCATCTGCCACCCCGACCACAAATTACTGCTTTCAACATAAAAGTTCCTTACTGTTTGAGCCTCGGATGCCAAGTTTGTCCTCGGGCTTTCCACTTATGATTCCTCCAAATGCTCTCTCCACAATAAAGGCAGAAATCTTATCCTTCTTCACGCCCTCTACTTCTACCTCAGTGCGTGCAAACACAGTCATGACGTCGGCCAGTCCTCCGTTTGAAATCCAGATCTGGTTGGCAGTCAGCAGCGCTTCAATAACAAGACGAGAGTTACAGAGTACACGCTTTTTACCTTGGACCCGTTGATCAGGTAATGCTTTCCATCCTCTGACAAGGTTGCTCGTGTCTGAATGGACGCTGCATCACTTCCACTGAAAACATCAAACATCTTTAGTGAAGATAGTTTCACAGATAATTTCAAAAACGCACGTTTCCCCCACTCTGGAGTCTCAGAAAAAAGGCATTTCCAAAGTGATGTCAGCGGAGTATCTTCTCAGCTAAAGACAAAATGGACGTAGCAAATACATTAGGCCCCTTTACGCTCATTAAAAAGCCAATTTGATATAATTGAAGGATAAACAACTACTAGGTATTTTACACTTTTACACTTTTATCTACTTTATATGGATTAGAAAAATTTTACCTTCCAGGTTCCGTCAAACAAAAAGCTGCAATGTTTTCTCCTGTGGCAAGTTTGGGCAGATACTTGTTCTTCTGGGATTCATTCCCTGCTATGAGAATACCCTAAAAACATAACAAAAAAAGTATGTAATTCACACTTCCCCTAGAAGTATACGTTGAATGCAAGAATGTTGACCTTTAGTCCAATGGCTTGGTGTGCAGCCAGAGTGACAGCAATGGATGCATCCAAGGAGATGATCTCTGCTAGACGTGCATACATGGTGTTGGACAATCCAAGACCCCCTGGCATGCAAGCACAAAACAACTTCTTAAAAATGAAAAATATGTCCACCACACACAACCCTTACATGAGATGGACACTTTGACATTATTTACATTTCTTTAGAGGACACACTCAAAACAATCCAACACCTAAATATACAGTAATCACTTATCCTCTCGCTTCAAATTTAGCAGCTTCACTACGTTTTTTGTCCAAAAATGTAGTAATTACACGTGGTTGCTTCAGCCTTTTTGTTCACAAATTTTTTTCCCAACTCGTCAAAATCTCACAGTACTGAAAAATACTATGAGTACTACATGTTATCATGAATGTGCCTGTTACTACATGGTCACAAAACGTAGGTTTGTAGGGGCAATAGCTGTTAATTAGCTGCCTCTTTTAGCTGTTTTTATACCTTAAGAACGCAAAGAAAAGAGAAAAGACACGTGGGTTCCTGTATCATAACGATTGTGGATGATGGGCAAAATTCCAAAATGGTGCAGTTTTCCTTTAAAACTGAGCGACACCTCTGAATCATGAAACAGTAAACACCGTTAACTGGTTCCAGACTCGTCTGTAGGGCCTTATGATTTTAGAGTTATTGGAACTGGCCAATAAAAAACTGAATTTATTGTTAGCGAAATCTTGTGGAAATTGCCAAGACGTGAATGAAATGAGAGCAGAAGAAACGGTCGTGTGGGTAAGTATTTCCCCGGCGAACGGCTCAATCAGGGCGGAATCTCATTCCAAACACTAAACCGCCCTATCCCGAATTAAACATGTTAAAATGGCTATAAACACCTGGTAAAAATATGTGTAAAAAATTCACAAAAAATCTAGGAAAAAATAAATACAACTGATTTCATAGGGCCCTACGATTGTGATTGGTCAATTTCTGCCAAGCAGGACTCTTTATTGATAAACAAAATACATTCCTAAAAAACGGTTTGACCTTCTAAATATGTTTTTTAACATTATAGCCCTCTAAACATGAAATAACACCCCTATAGTCACCTTTACACTCCTATTATCCAATACAGTAGACATAAATATGCCACTGTACACTCATGCTTGTGTGTGTTAATAAATGTGCTCCGGACATGAAGTGACTTCAGGGGTTCAGATTTGAGTTCTATATGGATGATTAGTGCAGTAGCTTGTGTTATTTTGATGATTATTATTATTATTGTGCCTGAAAATTCTAACTTGCATTAAAAGCCTGTTCTTCGGCGATCAAGTCTGGTACATCTCATTACAATAATATTACTAGTGACAAGAACACCATTTTTCACTGTCTTTTGCTTTATACTGTGTTTGTATTTCACCTCATTTAGCCATTTGTACTGCATGCTTGAAAAGGCTTCATTTTGGCAAAAACAATGTAAATTTGCTTCAACATGCATTTTTACTAATACTAATGTACCAATATACTTCTTAAAGACGAGCGCTTTACTTGGGCTTATCAAACGCCACGAAAACTACAGGATATAAAGTACAAACACTTGGGGCGCATAGTCACGTCCCAAGCAAAACACGTTTAGCAAAAAGGAACTACCTCGTAGCCGCCTGCCTATTGATTAAAAAACTTTTTATTTTTACAGTGATAAAGTGAAGTCCTGAAATTGGGACCGCTATGTGGCAAGGGACGACCGTAAAGGATTGATTTGAAATATGATGGCCATTGGATCTGGTTACTTAGAGGCTTACCATACTCCTCGGGGATCTGGATTCCAAAAAGTCCAAGCTCTTTTATTCCGTCTAACGTCTCTGTGGGAATGCAGGCTTCTCTGTCAATTTTTGCAGAGTCGACTGTCAAAAGAAGACATCAATGTAAATGCATATCCCATATGACTGGATTGGATGACACAAAAATGCTTTCATCTTTCATCTTGCTGCCACCATCAACACCGGAGAAACCGACGTTTAGATATATTTGTTTAATAAACTCACTTTAGGATTGATTTTTTTATTAGTTTTTTATTTTTTAAATAAAACATTTTGTTTAAATTGGTTTTAGACCTGTTCCAATTTTTAATGAACAAATTTTAGTTTTGATTTACTGATCAGTTTTGTTTTTAAACAAACTATTTTTAAAAATTTTAAATAAACAATATTTTGCATTGATTTTCTGTTCTTTTTTTATAAACAAAATTTTGTATTGCTATCTGTTTAGATACTTTATTAATCGCCAAGAGAAATTAATGTTTCCACGTTTCTGTTTTTAATACAACTAAATTTTGTATTGATTTACAGTTTAGATCTTTTTTCAATAACATTTATTTTAGTATTGATTTCCTGTTGTGATATTTTTAACAAAACAAAATTCAATGGAGCAACTTTAGTCCAAAAAACAGGTGCATTGAACTAAACGAACAGAACATGGTGCAAAAGTGATTCAATTTGAGGAGTTCTATTAGAATAATTCAAGGCTCAATTAAAGCATCAAACATAAAAGGTATTTGTGGGGGAGTGTACAGTGAGCCCTCGTTTATCGCAGTAGATAGGTTCCTGAACTGGCCCCGATAGCTGAACCCTGCGAAGTAGGGACACCATGTTTACAGTATGTATTTAACAGGTATTCGGTATTCAACTTTTAAAACCCTCTCTTTACATAGTACTGTTAACCACCTTTTACAGTAATGTACAGACATCTACAATACGTACATACAGTACACAGGCACTTTCCGGAAAATCCGCTATATTCATTCTTATAATATACATACGTACTGTAATGGGAAAAAAAACGCGAAGTGAAGGGTGAATCCGCGATAGATGATAGTAGCGAAAACAATCAATCACCTTCCTCGTTGAAGAATTTTTCCACAGGAGCAACAAGCTGGTTGATTTCTTCCCATTCTTCATTTGTGATTTCTGGAAAAGGGAAGACTTCCGCCTGGAGACATAAAAGCGTAGAAATTGTCACCATGACCAAACAAGGACAGTTCCGCCTGGAGACATAAAAGCGTAGAAATTGTCACCATGACCAAACAAGGACAGTTCCGCCTGGAGACATAAAAGCGTTGAAATTGTCACCATGACCAAACAAGGACAGTCAACTGACATCCTAATTGGGTTCAATAAGTGTTCCCTGGGAAAAGGACGCCGATTAAGTAGACGTTTTTCCTCAAAACATCCTTTCATTTGCCTTGTTTGGACGTGGAAACTAAGCCCGCTTTGAAGCTAATAAGGCCAATTGCTTCGTAAACAATCAGATTGATCCTAACGATGAAAGTGTACCTTGTTGACTTGACCGAGGAACAAGTCCTTTGCGTAAGCCAGCTTTGGTGAATGACTTTTAAACGACCTCCGCGGCGGCAAACACACTTTATATCTCAGGTATATTTGTCTGTCCGATAATAGATTCCTTAACTGAGGTGTGCTAACACGGTTAGCCACCAGGCGAATTCCACTCAGATTCATCTTCACGTTCAACACAAGCAGCTGCTGGCAACCTCTCTTCTATGTGGACTCTCAGCACTCCACCCTTCACACGTACAACTCCATTTGGGTCAAAGGTGAAACTTCCAACAAGGAGAATCCAGTTGCTTTGAGTCAACCAATGTCAGGGTCCGCAGTCTCCGCAGCGCGCGTTTGTGACTGCTGACGTCATCGCGCGGATCTACTCCAACTTGACTCGTGTGGCTCATTACCGCCACCATCTGGTGTGGAGGGTCGACTAAGTCTTTTTCACGTCTATTGTGCGGATTCTTATCCATTATTCAGAAATTACATCAAACAATTCGTGATTATTCAGACACTATTAAAAAATTCACAATGTTGCCAAATTGTCACAATGTTAACACAATCAAGTAGTCAACTATGGACTTACCATTAGGCAAACAGGATATTCTTCAGGGACCCGAGATCTTTGAAATGTCTCGAAAAATGTTATCCTTCCATTTGAAGTACATATTACTGGCACGTACTTAAAAAAACTACATTCATTTTCTATAATCGAAAGAAGGCGAGAGAAAAACGGATTTTTCTAAACTACCAAAGGTAATTTGTAATAAAAAATACACACATATGGTGATTGAAAAGTAAATTTGTTCTGTATTGGTCATATATTTCTGAGAACGTACAATAATTGAACTTGTGAAAATGCAATAAAAGGGACATAACCTCAAATTGACGCTTCAACAAAGTAGTAATAAAGGTAGAATAAAGGTTTCACAAATCACAAACTCTTTTAATACATCTCTGGGGTCTGTAGAGTAATTCAGTCCAGACTGGAGAGGTTTAGGTCCAACGGTTTTTTGAAGTGAACCAGGTCTAATATGGCTCAAAGCCTGAAAATAAAGGGAATAGTGTCTATATTGGATTCTCACAAATAGAATCAAAGGTTTCACAAATCACAAACTGTTTTTATTCACCTCTGGGGTCTGTAGATTAGTTCAGTCCAGATTGAAGAGGTTTATACATCGTGGCTTTCAAACGAGCAGATATAATATGGAGTAGCTGCATAAAAAGCGCCCAAATTAATCAAATTTTTACAAATACAATAGTAAGCGTCAGGTGAAGGCGATGCCTTACCTAAAATTAAGACATGCATAAAAACACACCAACAGGACACACACTCGCGCTGCGCATTGCCTGGCGAATAGGAAGCCTGATTTCACAAGGAAGTCCTGTGGGATGGAAGGCACAACTTGCCGTAATCGTGACTAGACTTGCCCGTACATCATGGGACATACACAAATAGAGAAAGATATTAACACACACACGCGGTCACGTCAATCAAGGACCATCCAACCTATAGTTGACTTAAAGCCATACTTGCAGCTTTCTTGACAATGCATTAAAATCACATAGAAAAGTCCCACTCCCCTTTTTATCCTCCGTCAAATAATCAGTGTACACTTTGGACCCCCGACTGACCAAACCATGTAGTGCAAAAGAAAATTAAACCGACCCAAGACTTTAAATGTTTTTGTTAGACTGACAAAATGATATTAAAGACTAAATGTGTAATGATAACCATAGAAACAGAATCAAATACTTCCTACTCGCAGTAGCGAAGTTGAAGGTAATGGCACTCCTCAGGGAAGGCAATAGATTGTATAGTCATCTCCGTAAGAGGGCAAAATCACAACCCATTGACTATACAAACTACTACCTCACACCGTGTGAGCAACGACTTCCAACATGATGGGAGCTTTACAAAACCAACCTGTGGAAGATGCATCTGTCACTTTGAGAAAGACAGTAGCTTGAATAGTTATCTCCCAGTGCGGGTATGACCCTAAAACTATTCAACCTACTACCTCATCCCACAGTGCAAACATGGCCGCTGAAGATCACAGCTGAAGGCTGCACAAAAGATAAAGAGAAGTCATGGAAGTTTCACACACTGTGAAACTAAGTCCTCTCCGCATTGATGGCTCAGCTGGGGACCATCCCGACGCGCCATCCTCATTCTTCTATGTGCTCTATCACGGCGTGGTCCTGCAGCCGCAGCGGGTGGAGTTCTGCTTTGAAGATCGTCAGATGTAAGCCTACCAGTCCTCTCAAGAGAGTAACCCCCGCAGATGCAGAGGACACCACGCACCCTGCAAACAAAACAACCATGCGAAACCCACCAGGCTAAAGAACACTTTTCCCGGATGCTTTGACAAGAGTTTTATTACTCGGTTAATCGGGGAAAAAAAATCCGTAGCATGCTCATTACTTAAACAGTTGACTGCACATCGCTATTGCTGCTGCATTGCTACCATTGCAGCCGTGTGTGAGTGTGTAGCTCTTGTTTAAGTTTTTGTGTTGTTTCTTTTGTGTTGTTTACACTGACACCCCTCAGACTGGCTGATGCAGACATAAGCGGTTGTCAACCTACTGCACATGCACCGGTGACTTTGTCCATAGATGTAAGGAGAATAGATGACAATAAAGGTTTGTTTGTGGACATGGTTTCCCTCCATTTGTGTGCATTTTTTTTTTACTACGATACCGTGTTTGCATTATGGTATTTTTCCAGTCGCGCCTACAAAAGCTGCGGAGCTCACTTCCATACTGGTATGTCTTGGCTACAACAAACTTATCGGAAATGTGCACATTTTTCTTCTGGAGGATAACAATCTATAAGAAATAAATACGTGTGTGTTCATACAAGTTTATACTTTGCACTGCACGGAAAGTGTGTGAAGGTTTGTGTAACAAGACCGTAAATATGTTAAGTTTAACAACACACGTCAAAGGAATCTGACTAAATTTCATAGAAACGACCACTTTGGGTCTCAAAGTTAATGTTGAATTAAGTGGGTCGTTTCCAGTAACACGACGAACCCGGTGGACCAGGACTTGATGAGTTGGTCCACATAAACAGGGTATCAACATAAAAGGCTGCATATTTGTTTCTATATGTATCTTTCTGTCTTTTTGGGGGTTGTCTTCTTTGGTTCCATGTCTCATGTCATGAAGGGACTAGAAAGATTCCTTTCAAGCTTTCATTTTTACATATAAAGGCTATGGAAGTGTTTTTTGCTTGTGGGAAAGGGTGGACATTTCTGTTATGACTTTGTAAATGTTGAAATTATTTGTATTGCCCGCTTTACAATGTCACAGTGATGAATTTTTTATTGGTGGAAACTATCACAACCACTTTTATATTTTGTTCGATGTACAAAAGAGTGCTGATTAGTTCGGGAGATGAAAACAAGACGACTCGTGACGTTCAAGCGGATGGGGACATTGAACGCAACATCCCAACTCACCCCAAAAGCCGCAACGTTAGCTTCAATGTTAGCCCCTCTCACCGGTCAAGTAACACGCACAACAAAGTTTATTTCACTGACAAGCACTTGACAGTAAAACCCAAAAAATATCGTGGCGACTTAAAAAAAAAAAGTAGTTTTATCATCCCGCTGCATCGACGCTACGTTAGCACCCGTGAACAACTTGCTAGCCATCCGAGCTAACTCTTATTAGCTCAAAAGCATCTTGTGTCGGTAGACAAACGTTTCCGGTAATTCGTACACAACAATGCCGCAGCGTGCTGTTGTATATGCGCGTGAGTGTGTATAATATACATTCACAAAAACATCAAGATGATTACATTGAAGTCATGCTGGAACTGCCCACCTACCCGCTGCAGTTGAACGATCCTCTGGCAAGACGTTTCTTCTTCTGCTGTTTTAATGTCTGTTAGCAACAAGCTTATATTAGCGCACTAGCGCCACCATCTGAACTGGAGTTTAGTTTGGAAATGAAATAAGTGGGAAGATTTTTTTATTATCATTCAATATAGCAGCATTACATAAATACTAACTATATAAAAATAACAATTTATTATTTTAAACTTATAACATAATAGTACCCTAATATAAATACTGATAATTAATTAATATAGTCATATATAATCATAATTCATGTTTCTAACTTGGTAATTAGGACATCCACTTCTGTCCATCCCGTATTTATTATGTTTAATTAAAGTTCATAGACATTTCAACAATCATTTGGAACCATTAACAGTGGCACCTCACATAAACTCAAATATTAATAATGACAATAAAATCTTCACACGCAGATGAGCAACTATGGCCAACCATAACGGGGTGATAACGGATGGCCAATCACACATTAGGAAGATACGGAAAGAGCCAATCGATGAGCTTGTCGGAAGCCTAAAGGGCTTCAAGGGCTAAAGGTTTCAGCTTGAGCGGCCATTTTCCTCTTGGTCCTAGTGCCTCTCATGTATCAATTTACATTTAATATTGTGTAACAGCAAAGCCCAGCAAGAAATACATAAATAAACTGCACTTGATCGGCCCATTTTTGGTTGGCCCACCAGAACCCACCAGTACTCCCAATGGCCAAACCACACCTGTTTGTGCGTATATGAAGTACATGCATCCTAATTGTTCTACAAGAAATGTCCTCCTGGTGGTCTTGGATTTATAATCCCCTATCTTGGCAGTCAAATTCATTCGTTAACTCCGCAGAGCATTACAAACATAGTGCTAAATATCGGGCTCCCTCTACTGACTGCTAAACAACACGAACCCCCATTCCTGGTCCGTTCACGGCAACCCAAAACAGTCAGACACAAACATGCACATCAGCATAACGTTAGGGTCGCTACGTACCTTTTATCTTGTCCTGAAGCTCCCCATCCTTTACTTTGAAAGGCTTTGATGTGGTCATACACTCAAATATACATAGTATACTGTTAGTATACTAACAGTATACTATACTATACTACTATACTATACAGTATACTATAGTATACTATACTGTTGATCGTGATTGATTGATATGAAGACTGCAAAAGAACAAGTTTCACACTCTGAGCATTTATTTAATCCACATCTGAATCCATAAGAAGCTGCCTGATGAAAAAGTACAAATATTGTTTGAAAAGGACACAAACATTGTCTCGTGTCAGTCAAGACTTGGCTGTGTGGCTACAGTGTATTACATCTTGCACACGAGGATGAGGATTCTCACAGGCAAATGGGCACATTCAAGCAGAGCCACACACAAAATCAGCAGGACATGGCAGTGGTAGTTTCACTCAAGCATGACAAAAAATATGCAGGCAGGCGTTTTGCTGCACAAATATTAAAGACATAAAAACTCGAGTGCAAAAGAAAATAATTGCACTGCTTCTGCAATAAATTAAGACCTCAGGCTTTCTAATTTCAATTCGCAATTGACATTTTTCACATGGGAAGAAACACAGTCCCTCTTCAGTACTTCTTCTCAAGGGGCAATACTAAGGAAAAGTAGCAGTCAGTGTACAGACTTTATTGATTTACTACACACCATTACTGTCAAAATACCTGGCAACACAAGGCGGTATTTTACATGTACCTGTTCTGTCCTAGGATGTCAAAAGTGTGGGCCGTGGCCCATCTGTGGACCTTAGCTTGTTTTTTAAATGCCCTAGGCATATTAAAATAAAATGGCTTGATGATGAATGCGATATGTGATTAGATATAACACAAAAAGGATCACATTATGGATGTTTTATTAGCTTAGTGTTTAGTTACACTGGAAGTTTGAACCCCTCGGCTCTAAGTTAGGCTACATTCACACTGCAGGGTAGGACTCCCAATTTGGATTTTTTATTTAAAATCCGTTTTTTTTTGTGGTCGTTCACATTACCAAACAAATGTGACTTATGTGAACGTAAAGCGTCTATAAAGTGACATGAATGCGCAGAAGCACGACATCACTCGCATTTCTGAGTGTTTACGGAAGTAAAGACTGTTGCGGTGTGCGCGCCAATGATGGGCGATACCATTGATTACATTTCGATACCGGATATATTTTGGGCTAATATCGGCGATACCCTATTAACACTGTGCAAATTCATCTAATGTGTCACATATGAGCAAAGAAATTGGAATTGACCTGCAGTGTGAACATAGCCTTATACTGAGTTTCACTATAGTATCAGCTAAGTGTATAACAATACATGTACTGTGTTCCGACATAATCTCAATTCATCATTCGTGACACTGCAAATTCCGGGATTTTTAAAATCAAAACATTTTCATTTGTGGGTAGACCTGTCATTTTGTGTTTATAATCTCCATAATCCGGCCACGTTTCACGCTACATTGGTACAAACTTAATGTGCACCTCACTCACGGTGCAGCCACATGCAGAACACACAATGTAACCGTACCATAGGGACTATGCGCGTACCGAAACAGATGCTTACATGGCAATATACATGCAAAGCAATACTATTATAGAATCATTTATAACCCGCAAGGCATGCAGGGAAGCCAACTATTTTTTTTGTAGGTACTGTATATTAGTGTTCATGTGGTGCAGTTACATTGTGTGTTCCACATTTGCTACCTGTTTTTTTGATTGTACCTTGAGTGATGGAAGCGTTTGGAATGATGAGTTCCTGTTGGTTTGTGTTGTGCGTCTAAATTCTACTGTATTACCATGGTATCTACTGTGAGGACCTAAGCATCCGCCTAGGACGCATGTAGGGAGAACGCTGAGGTAGGGTACATATGACCGCTAGTACTGTATTATCCCTTGAGAAGACACCCTGCATTACAGTGTGTGCACTAGGAAAAGCTTTCTGAGCTGATGTAACATTTAATAACACCCTCCGGTGGTCAGACACCCTGAGAAGAGTGGCACGTGATTGTAAAGTATGGCAGTGCGTCAAAGGAATCTAGTAAGAGCTTCAAACAATATGGAATGCAACATTCCGAATCAGCCACCATTGGCCTATCAGTATTTGGTTAACACGTAACAAAAAATGTCTTTAACCCCGTTGGTGGGTCGTCGTCATCTGATTAGGAGGTACCGTTCTCCTTCACTTGCAAAGCTTTGTTTTGCAGATCATGAAGAATACAAGTCAGGATTTCTTTGAGTGTGTTATATAACCACTGATTCTCCCCTGAAGGCGACTCAATCTTGAGAGGAAAGCAAATGACACCGACACACACGTGGTCATACATTCAATAGCATGTAACAGGCATGAAGTATTCATTTTGGGCCCCTTGTCAATCATTTCATTGTTTCTCAATTGGTGGGTCCAGACGAAGACAGAGACCTACTTTTGGGTCAAAACAAGTCCAAAATATATGCAGTATCTATCTATCTATCTATCTATCTATCTATCTATAGTAACTATGTTTTGTAAGTTATATTATATTTATTTTAGGGCTGTCAATCTATCAAAATATTTGACCGCAATTTGTCCATACTTAACTCACAATTAATCGCAGGTGGTACTTGTGGTTGCAAATTTTTACACACTATTTGTAAAAATTGTTTATGTGATAACTACATCAAATGTTTTATAAAATGATATAAATATTGGAAATATGGGCTATTATTTTATTTGAAAATAATATACAGCTAAAAATCCCCCAGTTTTTTCATGTTTTTCATATTTAATGTGTTGAACGTCCCACTGCTTGGCGGTCCTTGAATGCACTTTCTTCGTTTTCACACGTTACACCGATAAAAATACTCTGCTGTATTTTTACAGCAGTTCAACTCATGCGCAGGTTCTCCCACGCCCCCTCTTTGGAGTTCAACTCTGTCTGTCAACCGCAAACAAAAGATACATGTGACAAGTTCACCTCATATTTGCTCCAAAATGCTGATACTACATGGGTATGCATGGGTATTTATTGAGTGCAACTTCTCTGAAAAATTAACTCCAGGTGGATGGTGGTTCTGTATTCATTTAGTGCTTTAGGGCTGGTACTTGGACAGGGTGCACCAGAGAGACACACAGGACTGGAGTGACGGAATCTTATTATATTATATAGAATTATTATATTGAATTATAATATAGGTTACATAATCACTGATATTAATAAATCAGTGATATGTCGGCCTGCTATTAGGGTCGCAAGGGTATGCTAGGAGCCTATCCTAGCTGACTTTGGGCGAAAGGTGGGGTACACCCTGGACTGGTCGCCAGTCAATCGCAGGGCGGACATACGACCATTCACATTCGATCTATGAATGAATTAATTAAATGTTTATTTTGAATATTTTTATTAAACCAGGTGCAAAACAAACAATAAATAAGCACAGTTTCTCTCGAAAAAATAAAAGTAATAGTAATTCGAAATAAGTTAAATAATTGAAAAGAAACATAATTATTTGTATTTTCATACCTATGGACAATTTAGAGTCACCAATTTACCTAACATGCATGTTTGGGGATGTGGGAGTTGGAAACCAGAGTACCTGGAGAAACCCCACGCACACTTGGGGGAGAACATGCAAACATGATTTAACATGTATTGTGTTATGGCTTTTTGAAGTGATTAATTGAATTTGATTTCTTATGGGAAAAATGGATTTGGTTAGAATACTCCGCCACTTCCAACCTTCTGTCCCTGCCCTATAGGACCAAGCTCCGAACTTTGGGGGACAGAACCTTTTCCATCGCTGGCCCCACCCTCTGGAACTCACTGCCCAAACCCTTCCGTGACTGTTCTGACCTCCCCACCTTCAAGAAAGAACTCAAAACTCATTTGTTTAAAATTGCTTTTAATGTTTGATTTTATTCTGTAAATTCTGTGCTGTTTTTATTCTTTAATGTATTGTAAGGCGTCTTTGGATGTCATGAAAAGCGTTAAAAAAATAAAATCTATTATTAATATTTTTAGAATACATTTTGCCTGATTAAGGACGCAAATCAAAATTTAATTGCACATAAAAAGGCTAAAAACTAAAGCTGTCTTGGGGGTTGAACACTTGTTATTCTTATATGGTGCTATGATGCTTTTTTGTACTAGCTGGCAGCAAAAGATGGCATGGAAAGCTTGTAAAATGTAATGTTGTAGTAAAAATATCCAGCCTGAAGCTTTTCAATGGCGGCAAAAAGTGACTGGTCCAGGTGAAACTAGCTAAGTGACAATTAAAAATGTATGTGTTTCAATATGGAATTTTCAAGCTGTATGTATTGTTTTGAACCTGTGCAAACAAAAATACATTTAAACTTGTGCACCCATTCTTTTTTAAAAAAAATCATAATGTACGTTGTATAATCATTCCACCCTGGAAAAAAATGAATCATTCAGAGCCCAAAATGAACATGACATATGATATGTCAAATGTACATGGACTAGTCTAAGCATACTCACTTTCGTAAAGGTTTTTATGGTTTGGTCTAGAATACTCGCCTCCACTTCTTCAGGCATTGGCAGGAGATGAGCAGCACAGTCGAGGATACACAACAGAGTGAGTCGGTGACCCTGTAGCAGGGCGCAGACATTTGACAAACATTATGGATGCAGATGATAACTTATTATATTCAAAGATATAATGTGATCATGGCATGCATTAGTTTAAATACAGAAAATACATCAATACTGCTGCAGGGAATGAATCCATTGTAATGCACCTGAAGTGAGGAAGCAGTAAAACCCACATCATGCTCACTCACCCGAAACGACATTTGTCTACATAATACAGACGTGTCATTTATTATTCTGCCATTTACTACCGATGACAGAGGTCACCTTCCACAATAAAAATAGTCAAAATGACTGAAAAATTAAGTCCTGAAAAAAAGACTGACAATAATCCCCAAAGTCAGGGAAACTACATCAGAAAAGAAGTTCTAGGACAAGTTGACGAGTTGTAACACGATGAGTGTGAGCATGTGCCAGTGGGGGTTAGGAAGGGGGAGGGAGAATCACCATCACAGTACCTATAATCGAGTGCAGTCAGAATATGGCAAACAAGCAAAACAGCAAATAAAGTTGCACATTTTAGAAAACTAGGTTGTGCAAAAAGTCAACATCAAGAGAAAAAAGTCAAAATATTATGGAATTAAAGTCATATTCATGAGAACAAAATTTACAAGAAGACAGTTACAATAGTTGGAAAATAAATAATAAAGCAGAAATGGGAAAAACAAACAGGTGTAAAAGAACAAAATCTAAATGTTCAGAGAAAAACGTATTTTAATGGAAAAAAGGAGCAATTTCACAATAAACTTGTAATATTGGGAGGAAAAATAATATAATTTTAGTAACATTGACTTGAAATGTTAAAAAAACAAAAAGAACATAATAAAGTTGTATTTTGGGGGAAATTAGGTTGTGAAATAAAGTAAAATATCATGGGAATAAAGTCATATTATTACAAAAAGGAATTTTACAATGATTAATTAAGAAGAAAGTTTAAACATTAGGAACATTTCAAAAAAGGGGGGGAAAGCAAAGAGCGAAGTGGCTGCTGACATGCGGGTGGATAAATATGGTGCCCCTCATTCTTCTTCCACTTTTGATAACAACTTTGGCGGAAAACATTCAAACGAACAAAAAGCCAAAGTACCAAAGTTACCTTTTCCAGAGAGTCTAGTGCACTCTGTGGGTTTACGTTCTCCGTCAGAGATTTGAGGTTCTCACTGCTGATGACAGGCTCTCTCAACTGTTCCAGCCAGGACCACATGAGACTGGACAGTACCAGTGGATCTCTCTCCATGCGCAGCTTCTCCCACGCCCCCTCTTTGGAGTTCAACTCTGTCTGTCAACCACAAACAAAAGATACATGTGACACGGTACATCTGATACAATAAACAAATACACTGAGCGGCATGGCTCAGGTGGTATAGTGGTTGTCTCCCAACCTGAATGTTGCTGGTTTGATCCTCCGTCTTCCTGTGACTATGTGTAAGTATCCTTGGGCAAGATACTGATGTTGCCTCGGTTGCTCCTGACGCTGCATTATTAGTAGGTTATTGTGGTAACAGTGTCAAAGTGCTTTGACTACCCTGAAGCTACAAAAGCACTATACGAGTGAATTTACTTTATTGGGTATTGATATCACAATACCGGTATACAATATATCACATGTTAGCGCAAGACTGAGAGCACAATCTAAGGAGACGCAGCATCAGGAGCCACTGGTTCTGATACTTCAACATGGTCACGAGGATTAAACCACCAACCACCGTTATGGTTGTACCATTTTATTGAATTTCAGCGTGTGCAATTCATTATCATGTTGTGGATTCTCAGTGGATGTGGGGAAAGCAGCAGCATCATTGAGTGTCATATAAAGAGGGCAAAAGTATTTGATCCCATACTGATCAAGTTAACCCCTTACAATTAGGGGTGTAACCATTTATTCACTAGATCGATAAGCGCCTCCTCGTAGCTTTAATATTGTCTGTGCAAACGTTACAGTCTGTAGGATATTTATTCCCTCCACTTCACAACGGCAACCACGAATCGTGATACGGATCGGGTCGTCGTTAAAACGAATCGTTGCACCCCCACTTACAATGATGTGGGCAGGTCACCATTTTTATGTGACTTTATTTTCGCAGAGACAGAAACAAAAATTAATAATAGTGTTTATACAATAATTTGTAATCGATCGAGCGAAGTATTTCGTCCCCTACCAACCGGCAAGCGTTTTGATCCCCCCTCAGAGCAATTATCCGTCCATGAAACACACAAATGAGTCCCGTCCTTTTAGGAAAGTACTAAAAGAAACCTGTCGTATAAACACTCTCTTCCATTCAAACTTCACCACCAGCATGAGCAAGACCAAAGGGCTGACCTCAAAATTTAAGACCTCCACAAGACCGGACTACAAGAGCATGTGTAGTAACAGTCAGTCACCTTCCCTTTGCACTGGTAAGTTTTTGGAAATGAACAAATGATTTGATTGCGCATTACAGTTGAGCAATGTGGTCTAAACAAAGAATAGGGGTGTAAAAGTGCCAATAGGGGTGTCATTTAATGTCTAAAAAAAGCACGTTTAGAAAACATCTTTTCTATGCTCAAACTATGAAAATATTCCATTCATTATGAAATCCTTACTTTATAGAAACTGACTTATGGCAGTCGCCGCGATAAACGGGACGACCAGACTGTTCATATCTTTAAGGGTAAGGTTTCAAAATCAGCAGGGGGTGAAATACTTATTTTCCCCACAGTATAGTAAATGAATCACATGTTAAGTTGTGAGTTGGAATGAGTAAACATGCTGTTCTTTCCTTGCATCTTCCATCTTTCTTCAGCAAAGCTGCAATAGGCAATTCTTTTTGCGTGTTGCTAAGACTAACAACCATGGAGGAGACATTACCAAGTAAGTAGGACAGACTATTTCAGACTATTTCATTAGACCCGTGTCAGTTTTGTGGCAGCCTACCTGCCAAATTGTGACCTTGGCAGTGACATCATTGTCTGTCTGGTCCATGGCCAGGGCTTTGGCCACCTGAAGAGTTCTGCTCTCCGGGGACAGCTCAGAATGGAGAGTAGGTACAGGAAGCACAGAGTTATCCGCATCACTCGCTGGGACTTGCATTTCCTGCATCTCTTGACTGGCTACCATTTTGGTTGGCAAACTTGGCAGTGTGGTGTAAGACTGGGCTTTCATTTCCTGCTTGGACAACGCTAAAGACAAACCGGGATCCCCCATGCTAATAATTGTTTTCCCAAACGGGGATTCGGTTTCAATAAGGCTTGTAGCAATGTCCAGAGGTTGAAATGAAGAGGCAGTGAGGCTGTTGTGTGACAGGGAATGTTTGTTTAGACAGTGAATTGGTCGCATGCTGCTCTTGTAACTTGCCAAATCCTGCTGATGTGGTTCGAGTTTGTTAAGGACAGAATCGCTGTAACTTAGGTTCTTATTGTTGGACAGAGAGGATCTCAGAGGGGTTACTGCATTCTGCCTCCAAAGTGGGTCAAGCTCATTATCACTGATGAGAGGTTGATCTTGAGCAGTTGTGGATTGCACCAAACTAAAACGATTGGTTGAGCAAGGAGGAACCGGGATTCCTTTCCCTCTCAGCTCCTTCCCAAGTTGCTGGAGGGCCTTTTGGGATACAGTCTTCTCCACTTCAGTGGTGAGGTCGGAGATGTCCAGCCACTCTTCTTCAATCATCACTTGTTGGTTGGCGGCAATGTCAACAAGACGGCGGCAAACCAGCTGGACCAACTTGGGTACATTCTTCATTTGCCGTGCTTCATAGCCGTGCAGTAGATGGCGCTGCCTGGTTAGGTACTGGGACAAAGTGACAGCACTGGTTTTGGGTTCCGCACAGGAAAAGACGTTTCTGAGAGGAACCAGGAATTGGGCAAACTCCCTGACGCAGAGCAGCTGTCCTCTGGTTTGAATAGAATTGGGCCTCTTGGCTCGCACAAACAGGATGGCTTGGTCAGCGTTCATCCGAGATGTGAAGACCAAGTAACAAGCCAACAACACACCTCCAGAGAGAGAAAAGCAAAAATAAATATTCAGCTGAAACATATGTTGGATCATACAATGCATGATATGCACAAACAAAAATCATCCTTGTTACGTAGTTACGTTACGTGTTACGTGTTAAGTAGGGGTGTAACAGTACATGTATTTGTAGTCACAACTTCTTCTCATGATGTTTTTGCGTACTCGTGCATGGTCTCGTCTCATGATTTGGGTGTCTGTGACACCCCTAGTTAGATACATGTGACAACAACAAAAAAAATAAACATGTAAATAATTCAGTAATCATCAGTCTGCTAAATGAGGATGAGACCAGTCACAGCGTCAACATATGAAAAACAAAAGGACACAATCATTCATTTTGGCGAAAAACACACAGATTAATAACAACAATGTAATTAAAAATCAAGCCATTGAATATGAGCAGAATTATAAATATCTTGGGACTAGAGCTGCAACGATTAATCCTGTGGTTTTCAAAGTGGGGGCGCCCACCCTAGCGTTATGACAGCGGGATGCGGGGCAACTACGAACACTGTTCATTGTTACCATATTTTTAAATAAATATAATCATTTTATCTCCAAAGGGGGATGCTGCAAAAAAGTTTGGGAACCACTGGATTAATCGATTAATCGTTTGTCAGTTTATGGTTCATACTTAGCTACTTCAATTTTGGTGACTGAGGACTTCCTCTTCCTCTTAGCTATGAATTGTTTTTGGGGGTCGGGGGACATTATTAAAGGGATTACTTAAAGAGATTCCTGCAAAAAAGGTAAAATTAAAAAATGTATTTTTAAAAATGCGATTCATCGATTAATCAAAAAAATAATCGACTGCTTAATCGATTATGAAAATAATCGTTAGTTGCAGCCCTATTTGAGACCATAAATAATGAAAAACTGTGATTTGAAGCTAATTGCAGTGCACTGTGTATAGGAAAGCTCACCACCATTTGTACTGCCTGAGAAAAGGGTCTTGTTTTAATGTTGATAAAGCCGTTGTGACGTTTTATTACACTTTTTATACAGTCTGTTCTGTCCTCTCTGGTCTCTCGGTTCATTGTCCCAGCTGCCATAACCTTGTATATATTTGCATAATTGTATTATTTTATTGATTTAATGCATTGTATTTTGACTTGCTCCAACATTGTCTGATTGTGATTTTATATTCTGACCTTGTGTGGGGGAATCTTTGAGTACACATACATGTAATCCCATCCTAATGTGTGGTATTGTAGGTCTTTTTATGGGATATCTGTATTTTTCCTGTACAGTAATATATGTCCAGGATGCAAAACAAATTCACCTTAGGGTACCAATAACGTAACTTTTTTGACCTTTTCTCTGGTCAGAACACTTAATTTGGGACAGAAGCGTAGTAATTTCCCACATGGTATACATTAAAAGTGAAGGACAGTAGGTGTTTGTTGCGTTTTACGTCTACTCGGTTGATAAATACAATGCAACCAAGTTTTTGGCTAGCAGCAGTCATGGCTAGCGATGCCAAGGAGAAGGCAGAGCTTAAAAAGCTGTAGTTTTCTGTGGTTAAAGTCTCCTGTCTGGGAACACTTGGCCTTCCCGGGACTACAAGTTGAAATTATTAGTACTACACGTCAGCCTAAAAAGAACTTAATAATTGTTCACACTTTTCAAACTCTTACTGTCGCACCGGTTATGTACTGCTACACCCCTTGAGACTAGTAAAAAAAACGCAGGTAGGAAAGCTCGGGTCCAGGGTTACAAACCTGTTCTTCCAAGACCAGCATGGCAGTGAACAGCAACTTTGCCCTCTTGGATAGCAAATGCCATGACCTTTACCATATCAAGAACTGTTGTCAGAGATGCAACACCATAGTCCTTCCACCCAAAGTTGTAGTAATAAACTGAAACAAAAGAAAAAATAATGCAATGACAAACTTATGGTACATTTTTCTCTGTGTTTTACACATTGCACAAACCACTAGAGGTGTCACGAGATTAAAATGTGATAAAATTTCTTGGTTCAGACAAAAACTGATGGGACAAGGTATTGCAAATCTGGTCATTAATTGTGGTGCTAACATGTAGAAAAATACCAAACAAAACAGGCAAAGCATCGGAGACGTGTTAAAGGCAGATGGAGACTCACTGCCTGCTTCCATGAAGGTTTCAGGTCGATAAGTGAAACCACTCTCCTGCTCCAGCGGATTGCCACAGCTGGAATGCTCGCCAGGCCGCTGCAGGTTGATGACAGTCTTTATGTCACACCTGACCAAAACAATTTTTCTAAATTAGTTGATTACGAATGCTGCTGGGGAAAACTCCACATTTTGCCGTATATACAGTACATTAAACTCACTATGAAAATACAGTACAATGGCACAACTTACTGTATATACACATATATTACAATTAGTAAAACATTACAAACTCTCAAGTTGTACTGTAATATGTGACCAAGGTGACTATTTTATTTATAATACAGTGTGATATATTGAGTATTTTCATTCTTATGGCAAAGAAAAAACATTTATTATCTTCTAAATATGTTTTTTTTATAATTACGGTCCTCTAGACACAAAACAACACCCATATAATTACAATTAAGCTGCTATTAACCAATATAGTGAACGCAATAAGAGAAAATAAGACACATTAGACATTAACTCACATTTTAGCAGTTCCTTGTTTTTTTTAAGAGCATACTTCCTGCGGTTGCTTTAGTCTCACCAATGTATTATAATGGCAGCTTTACTACCCAATGTAGTAGAAATAATAAGAGTAAATAAGCCATTTAAGACCTAAATAAAACTCTTGTTGTGTGTGTAATTGTGTTTGTCTGCACATGGATTTAAAAAAAGTACAGCAATGTACCTTTGAAACTGTTCAATGATATTATATTTCTCTATAATTTCAGTAGAAGGTCTTGCCATAGCTAGCAAGTTGTCTGTAACCCTGCAAAAAAAGGAGATGAAAAATAAGTTGCAGAATCCCAATAAATATATATTGAAATACATTGCAAAAAAACAGGAAGAGATGTCACTTAATAACACAAAAGATGTTACCGAGTGACCATTTAGCATACAGTGGCATAGAGTCAGCGACGCCAAACATACCAAGATGAGTATAATCCTTTAATGGCTTGCTCTTCATCACTCCAACGAGATGGGTTTTCATATTTACAGGCTTTCCCTCCACAAGCCATGGAGCACTGCATGTGACTTGGGATGACGTATCTCAGAGTCTCCCCCATTTTTGTGTACTTTGCAGTTGGGATCCTAACATTAGCTGAAGAAAGGAAAGACACAATTTCAACATTTGCCTGGCAAGTAGAAGATGCGACCCAAACCAAAAACAAAGCACAGTCTGCATGCACATACTGATTACAGTCTAAGTAGAAAAAAAAACAATAGTCAATACATCATGTTGTGTCGCAGATCTCTCTTACCTGCTTCCATGTCTGTACTGATATCAGCACTGTGAGCTCCAATCATGGAGCAAGGTAAGTCCCTCAGTACACTGACGCCGATTGCCATGGCATTTTCTGAAAGGCGTGGAGAGGAACGTCAAAGGCAGCGAGACACAAATTGCTTACTGCTGATAAGGCACTCACACAGTGTGTACACAAATGAGTGTGAGCGCTGTCGCTTGCTTGCTTGCTTGCTTGGACCCAGGAGACAGCAGTTACTGTGCAAAGGGTCCTGACCACTGCACTACTGGGACCTGCTCGGTTCGAGCTTAGCAACACAAGTGGGAGCCCCTGAGAAGCAAGGTGCTGAGTTACAAACAAGCATCTCCCAAAGTAGGTAACCTGAGACCCTTCAAGATGTTATTGCAACACCTTTGGAAATATACTGCTTTATAGTACACTTTAGTACTGTACAGTACTGGGATTTCATACGACAGGCAGTAATGTTGGGGATGTTCACATTTCATCAAAGCCTCAAATGGCTTTGTCACTTGTGGGCTTACAGGAGTGAAATTCTGCACCTTTGGGGGTTCTGTCTGTCAGTGTGTCCGCTGACAACAGCAGGATCACCGTGCTTGGTCTTTAACTTTTCATGGGGAAGACATGCTTTCCTTTAAATGAAATCACATATTAACATCAACAAACAGCTACACGGAGTAAACACCATTATGCAAAACAATTAGTCATCTCATACTGTTGCTGTGTCTCACCTGAAATAAATAAAAGAAAAACCACAACATGTATAATATATACAGTATACAAATATCTTACAATGAATGTACTAAAATAATGTACCATTGTTTAATTATATTATACACTGCAGTGTTCAAAATAATAGAATACAATACTGCAATTGTATGTGACTAACCAGATAAATCACTGTTATAAGTATACTTTTATTGCTACATGGCAAACAAGTTACCTATAGGTGCAGTAGATTCTCAGAAAACAAACAAGACCCAGCATTCATGATATGCACGCTCTAAAGGCAGTGCGATAGGGCAATTAGTTGAAAGGGGCGTGTTCAAAAATAGTTGTGTCTGCCGTTGACTTTATAAACTAAAAACTATTTTGTACACACTTTTTTGTTGCTAGGATTTAGCAAACTTGTGAATCACTAAACTAATATTTAGTTGTATGACCACAGCTTTTTTATAACTGCTTCACATCTGTGTGGCATGGAGTCAACCAACTCGTGGCACCTTTCAGCTGTTATTCCACTCCAAGGTTCTTTGACAACATTGCACAATTCATTAACATCTCTTTATTTTAATTCAGAAACAGCATTTCTTATGTCACCCCACAGGTTCTCCACTGGATTAAGGTCCGGGTATTTGGATGACCACTCCATAACATAACAACATAAGATTTTGCTGGTTGAAACACCCATTCAAGAGCATGTCCTCAATAGCATAAGGCAACATGACCTCTTCAAGTATTTTGACATATGCAAACTGATCCATGATCCGAGCTATGGGATAAAAAGGGCCCAACAGCATAGGAGAAGAAACATGCCGTTGCGACACCATGCTTCACTGTCTTCACTGTGTACTATGGCTTGAATTCAGAGTTTGGGGGTCGTCTCACAAACTGTCTACAGCCCTTGGATCGAAAAAGAACAATTGTGTGACAATCTTTCATCAGTCCGCAAAATGTTACTCTGTTTCTCTTTAGGCCAGTGTTGTTTGAAAAATTGTAACCTCTTCTGCACATGCCTTTTTTTTTTTTAAAAGAGGGACTTTAAGGGGTATCCTTGCAAATAGATTAGCTTCACAAAGACGTCTAACTGTCACAGTACTTACAGGTCACTCCAGACTGTCTTTGATCATCCTGGAGATGATCATTGGCTGAGCCTTTGCCATTCTGGTTATTCTTTCATCCATTTTGATATTTGTCTTCCGATTTCTGCCCTGCTCTGTGTTTTGCCCCTCATTTTTAGGCATCGGATATAATTTTAGCTGAACAGCCCAAAAAATGTGTTTTCCCCTCTCCAATCAACTTTTTTACCAAAGTACGCAGTATGCTGTTCTTATAAAAATGTCTTGAAAGACCCATTTTCCTCAAGCTTTCAAAGAGAAATGCATGTTCAACAAGTGCTGTTTTCTTACTTAAATGGGGGTCACCTGATTTACGCCTGTTTTTTCACAAAATTGATCACTGATCACCAATTGAATGCCACACTGTTATTTTTTAACACTCCCCTTTCAACTAATTGCACAATTGCACAGCCTTAAAAGCGTGCATATCATGAATGCTGGGTCTTGTTTGTTTTCTAAGAATCTACTGCACCTGCTGGTAACTTGTTTGCCATGTAGCAATAAAAATATACTAATAACAGTACTTCATCTGGTTAGTTACATTGCACTGCTATTCTTTTGAACACTACTGTATATGTTTATTAAATATTTTTCACATGTATCGTAAAACCTCGTGAAACCCCGGGGAGCGTTTTTTTTAGCTCAAAAAAGGAACTTCACAATTTTGCCATGGTTTGCGTGCATTCTCCAGGTAAGGTACGACGTGGCGCGCATCTCGTCATGTTATTAATACATTTCGTGAGCCTGTATTCTTAACTTTTTTTTTAAATGTATCTGAAAACGTCCTTCCTTGTTAGCATCCTTTTAGGTAGCAAACAAAATGGCAACCAAAACTGGCAGGTGAGTCGCCTATCTATGATGTTGTCAGAGGTTTTTATAGTTTTATAATAGTAGCTTTGCATACATAAAACAATTCTAAATGCATATAAATTCCGATTGCAAGAACTACATGAACATTTAAGGTTACTTTTACCTTCATTGAAGACTACCATTCCTACCACTCCCATAGATGTGATAGTCTTATCAATCCAATCCTTTTTTTTTTAAATAACAAACTTTAGTGACAAACATGAATTTGTTAAATTGAATATGATTGTTAAAATAGCTCTTCAAAGTATTAGAAATAATCCAAGCAAATTATTGCTGAATTTACTTTTTTTAATTACGCAGCATGACCAACAATATTGTTTGGCTTTTGTAACGAACAGTCAGGTGCCTGAAGAAAATAAAAGGTGTAAAAGAATTATATAGTGCATGAACAGGAGGTCCTTGTCCATTTCATGGCTACGTGCGCAGTGCCATAAATTATTATCAAAAACAAAAACATACTGTACATACTGCAGGTGGAAAAACACATAGTGATGTGCCTCTGACTCGCTACAATGTGGAATAATGTGCTCACATTCTTGCCTCCCAAGCATGTGCACTCTTCTGATTGGAGTGAGTCAAAGAAAAGGAAAGTGAAATTGTAAAATGCTCAGAAACCATCAATAAGGGAAAAGATGGTCTCCTCCAATATGTGAGAGAATCTGACCCTATGAAATGGACAGTGATAACTAAGCTGTTTCTCCCTCCCTTGCAACTAGTAGGCAATACACAAACACAGTGCAATATCTACTCATCACTGCCGTTCCAGATGGAAAAAATCCATTACTCATCACCATTGCAAAGCTAGCAGTCCCCGAATTAGCTGCCCGAGGTATAAACTTACTTATTATTGCTATTATCAATAAATATAAAGCAGGGAGAGTGTTTTTGAAACGGTGGTTTTTCTCGTCCTGGCACACACACGATGTGCATGAGCCGTGAATGGTGCTGATGCTGCAACTTGATGCCTTGAGGCTAGCGTGTTAGCCCGAGCTAACGTTCCCTCCGCAATGGTCTCCACTTACCGTTCCCCACTACGTTCTGTCTGCACTTTTCTTGAGCGCTCCTCGCATCTTCCGCGTCTAAGAGTGCGTTGTCGCTGCTGTATACCCGCCGGGGACGCTCCAGCCGCATCCTTTGGCTAGCTAAGTAACGCTAGCTCGACAAGCTAACTCAGCGGGCAGACATGTTGACAAGCCGTGACGCGTCGCGTCACGTCACGTAACCCTGTAAACAATGGCACAAAGATGCCAATGGCCTCTGATTCACGTGCATTGCAACTTTGTTCTCGTTCACGTGTTTGCGATCGGCGGGGAGCGGCAAAACGAGCACGCACGCGACTGGCCGGAGTTCTGCTTCACTGAAACAAAGGAGAGTACTGGCCGTGTCCATTGGCGCATTTGCGTACTAATCTTTGGAGGAGACACGCTGGTCGTTTAAATAATGTGTGCTACAGTAATTAGCGTCATTTAGAAATGTTATTTTTTAAAACAAATAACAAAAAAAAAAAAATTACAAAAAAAAAAAAAAAGAAAAAATAAAAAAAAAAAGACCCAACAAAAACCAGAAAAAAAAAAAAAATAAAAAAAAAAAAATTAGGAAAAAAAAAACCAAATAAAATTAAAAACCATAAAAAACAAATAGGAAAAAAAAAAAAAAATTAAAAAAGGAAAAAAAAAAATTAATTTTTAAAAAAATAAAAAAAATTTAAAAAACAAAATTAAAAAATAAAAAAAAATATTCTTGCAATCCCAGCTACGACCACAAAGGGGAGTCGGTGTTCCACCACCGCTGGCGCACTGCTGTTGGAGCTGTAGCCCTAAATATATCCTTAAACGGTGCGTTAACTGGTTTTTCTCACGTCTAACGGCGCCATCTTTGTTCTCACACAGTACGAAGATCGATAGAAATGAAAAAACAATAACGTGGAGCTACGATGTCATGGATCTTTGTCGCCAAGGTGCCAAATGACACTTTAATTTGAAAGGGACACAAGTGGAACTAATCTGTGGCACTCCACAGCAACACTATCTGTCACGCTCCACGTGTCCTCTTCCTGTTACTTATTTTGACTTCCGCAAGAGGTGGAGCAACGAGACACACTTGCAGCCGCATGGCAATTAATAACAACAATAACACTAATAATAATACCTATAATAAAAAATATTATTATTATCAGCTATAATAATAATCACAATAATAACTAGTATTATTTTTATTATTACAACTATTATAATAATAAATATTATCATTATTATCAGCTATAATAATCATCATCATAATATTATTATTAGTAGTATAACTACAATAATAATAATAAGAAATAGTATTAGTAGTATAACTGAGTGTATATATGTACACATTTCTAAGTGCCTTTCTAAACAGCATCACAGTGTCTTTTAGTTATCCAGACTTGCACCATTACTGTTCCTTTGCATTAGCCTAGATGTGTTTTTGCGTGCGTGTGCGTGTGTGTGTGAGTGAGCTGAATTAAGAGTATTTTTAATGCCGGTTGTCCTCGGTCTCATTACGTGAGCTCCAGATTTTGCCCAAAACACAGCAGTGTGTGTGTATTGTCCTGTAATACATTGTCTAGACAGTCTGGACCACCAAAATACATACATTGTCATTCTTTAACAAACCTCATAGGGAATAAACACAAATATTTAAAAAATATAGTTGCAATGAAATGTTTGTTAAATAATATACGTAATTTACAATTCCTAAAAAGAATGAAATAATATAGTTTATATTATGTACAATTCATATTTAAATGTGTAACGTCTTTTATTATTGTATAATCTAGACTTTAGGGACACCTTGAATGCAGCGAAAGATTCAATAAAACAATTTGAAAATATAATGACCTAGTTATGTATAATCATAATCATAGAAAAAGTCATAAACAATTACACATTTGAACATTTCTTTTTATAATTATATCCTAAATGCATTTTTGCGTATGTGTCGAGACTTTAGGACACCCTGCAATGCGTGTTATATCATGGGTGTGATCAGATTCCTAGCAGTTATAATAATGTAATAACGTAATGTACATACAAAGCACTTTCCAAACAAATTCACAGCACGTGTACACGGCATGGCTGCGCGTGTGCGTGTGCGTGTGTGATGACTGCTGGTAGGAAGTTGAAGTGAGCTTAAGTGAGAAGAGGCGGAGCTTAAAAGACAAAAAAAAAAAAAAAAAATCATCCTGTCAACTCACCCAGCTGAAGTTTTTGTCGGATCCTCCCACGCAGTGGAGAGTGGACTACTTTCTTTGTTGCACATTTCACTGCAGAGAAAGCAGACGAGGACCAAGACGGCGGCGTTGTGAGGATACGGTGCACGTACAGCATCCATGTGTCCATGAAAAGGAATATGAGCGCTTGCTTCCTTCTTTAAAACAACAAGAAGATGATGCAGCATCCTGTGGACATGGGCTCCCTTTACCTCCACCCCTGCAGGACGCATCGCTACAGGAGTTTCATGATGGAGGAGATCCTCACGGACCACCAGGAGCACAAAGTTTCTGCTCCCACCGGAGAACTCCTCAAGTTCGGAGTCAACGCGCTCCTGTCCACCACGGCCTTCCACAGCCACATGGGTAAATACAAATACATTTCACTTTTTGTTTCACAAGAAACGCCCTTCCTTCCTCGGTTTAAACGTCGCAGCCTTTTACACCGAAAAATCGAAATATTCATGCACCGTGTTCAGATTTATGCTGTCTGATAAGATAAACTAATATGTTTTTTCAAGGAAAAAAAAAACACACACTGCATGTCTTATAGGTGGCAATAATGATTATTACTTTTCATTTATTTTAACAGGTAATGTATATCATTATTATTATTACTATTATTCCAGTGCACGTTATTCTGCAGCAGAATTCGAATTATGTTTATTCTACCCAACGTTCGTATTACTTGTATACTTCCACATTTGCCAGCCCATTCCAACCAGAAAACATTTAAAAACGTTCACGCGTGCAGGTTTCCACGTGTAAAAAAAAAAAGCACTTACTTCTACCTTTACGTTTTGTTTTCCCCCGTGCAGCATTCACACACACTTTTTCTCTCATTGGAATCAACAACGCACATTTGCCCCCCGCGCATTATGGCTTCCCGCATTTCTTTCAGCGTTTTTCTTTTTGTGGTCGTTCTCTTGTATTTTTAAACATGCCCAGGGCCAATCTAACCCGATCATCTCTCAGGAGCCGCACTTTCATCCCCATTTCATCATCACCATTACTTAGAATTAGAGCACGTGTGCAACGTCCGTACCAAGACGGGATTATGCAGCACACGAAGCCCGTGCAAAAGTGACTTTTGATCTCGGTCAAAGTGCTGTGAAAAAGCAAAAAAGAAAGATTTGGGCCCTTAAATAGGAGACGATATCATTGTGTATATAAATTGCATTCATCGAGGGTACATGTAATAATAATTATTACCAGTTGAGTCGGTCGTTTATTGTGGCGGTCATGCTCTACTGCAAAGTATTTCTATATGAGAGGCTGTACTACTTGAAATATACTCAATAAAAGATTTTTAGATAGGATTTGTAGTGTATAGTGTCTTGGAGATGGTCGCCGCTTTCAATGACAGTTTCTCAGCTGCACAAATAAAAATTCATCATTTAAGCCACAACAAGTTTGACACACAAAACATGAAAAAAGGTATTTTTGTATATTTATTGCACGTATTGTCGTTTGGTCCTGAACTGTGTGCAATGCGGTGCATGTTCCTGTCCACTCTGTTGAATTCTATCCCCTCAAATCTAACTTTGAAACGGCGCGCAATAAAAAAAAACCCATAATCCCGACAAATATTAAATATTGACTGCGCAATTGAATATCCAGTATAACCCCGTCATATGGAATAGAATTCGTTTGCGTTCACGGCTGAAGCTGACGCTCCGTGTTCCCGTCCCAAAGTGCTGAAGGCGGACCAGACGAACCTCGTCAAGTTCTCCGTGTCTCCTCTCGGCCCCCCGCTCCTGTCCGCGTCTCCGAACCTGCACGCCGGCGCGCCGGCGCACCACCTGCCGCTGGACCTGCACCTCCTGCGGGCCAAAGTGGAGCAGGGAGCCGACGGAAGCGGCAAGAACAAGAAAGGCCGCCGCAGCCGAACGGTCTTCACCGAACTCCAACTTATGGGTCTGGAAAAACGCTTCGAGAAGCAGAAATATCTTTCCACTCCGGACAGGTTGGTTTTTATTTATTCTGTCCAGATGCTTGAACATCCCCGAGGGAGTGACATTTATTCAGGGACTTATTAGCATTTCGTGCCGAACACGTCACGTCCGGCTTTCCGTAGCACCTCGAAGGCTAACACGCCTTCGTTAGCTTGCTTTCCAGCGGTTTGCTCAAGAAATAGAGCGCGAAGAGCTGAAATGTAGCATTTGACACACCTTTAGAGCGTTACAATTGTTTCACGGATTTAAAATGTTACAAAAAAACGGTAAAAAAAAACTAGCTAGCTTACCTGACACTAAGCTGCCATTTTGGGACAGTCACATGACTGTCACATGACCACCACTCCTTAATGTTTCCTATACTCACTTAGGGATTAGATAAATTTAAACACATTTTTAAAAAGTTATGGTTTCCCTAATACAGTATGGAAATATTAATTGATCATAATACAATATAGTATAATATATTACTTAATGTAATACATCACATCATATATCCTACATATCAACATCACATAATACAGTACGACATAGTGCAATGTAATACAACACAATGCAAAGTAATACAATAAAAAGTATTATTATATAATCCACCCATCCATCTTCTATGCCGCTTATCCTCACTAGGGTCTCAGGGCTTTGCTGGAGCCTATCCCAGCCAACGCCCTGGACCGGTCGCCAGTCAATCACAGGGCACATATAGACATAACAACCGTTCACCGTTCATACTTGTGGACAATTTAGAGTGACCAATTAACCTAACATGTTTTTGGGATGACGGACGGAACCGGACTACCCGGAGAAAACCCTCGCATGCGCGGGAAAGACATGCACACTCCACATACAGATGCCCAAACGGAGAGTCGAAACCAGAGCTTCCTTCCAACATGCTAACCACTAGACCGTGGTGCAGCTATAATTGTATATTTTAATGTTACTGGAAAATAATATAATATAATGTAAATAAAATATATCATATTATATATTATATTATATATCATATTATATAATGCAATACAATATAATACAATGCAATGTAATATAAAATTGTGTGTTTCCGTCACTTCCAGAATAGACCTTGCAGAGTGTTTGGGTCTGAGTCAACTGCAAGTGAAAACGTGGTACCAGAACAGGAGGATGAAGTGGAAGAAAATGGTAAATGAACAACATAAACATGTTATTTATTATTGTTGTTGGGTTTAAATGAATCTCTTCAGCGTTGATACACACTTTGTCCACAAATGTCTAGTTTTGTGTTGTTGCTCCATAAAAGCTGAAGTGAATGTTCCTGTCGTTCATGTGGAGGTGCTGCAGGGAGGAGGTCTGGAATCTCCAACTAAACCCAAAGGCCGTCCAAAGAAAAATTCTATTCCGAGCAGTGAGCATCTGTGCGAGCAGGAAAGATGTGCTACTGCTGCTGCTGCCACCACAGAAGGGCCAAGTGAAGCCTCCAGCAGCTCCCACTCAGAGAACACTCAGGTGGAATGACGTCACGTTTGAAATGAACAATGGTCCTTGAAGAAGACACGTACTGTACAAGATCCATATTTGTATATCGGATGCCTTTTTGCACCTCCTGACTCAGCAACTCTTTGAGGAGGACACGCAAACATTTGCAGGAGCTCTATCTTCACACAGGACGTCCCTAAAGCCTTGATCCATACGTACTCATTCGCAATTCATCAGTAAATCATACATTAAACAGTCATTATTTCAATCAATAATACATTTATGTATAGTTTAATAATTGTATAATATATGCATTTTGTGTCCAGACTTTGGCAACACATGTACTTTCATCTCTTTTGCATTCCTTATGTGTATGTTATGATGAATGAATAAATCTATTTTTACAAACCCAACTGTCAATTCATTCAACGTTTACTGGTATAGTACAAGCCAGTATTAGCACTATTTGGTGCTACAAGTTATTAAGAAACACGGTTTTATGAAGTCAATAAAAGTGTATTGTTATTATATACATGTATTCATGACATCCAAGAATGACCTAATAATTGTACATTTGATTTGACCTAATATGAGCTCAAAGAAGAAAAAAATACAACAATATTGTCGTGTTGATTGTAATAATGTATTTCTTATTTATGGTTATTTATTTACTTGTTTGTTTCAATCATGGTAATTTCTTGAAATTCCTTTTTTTTTATTTGAATAAAAAAAAACATGACAGGAAAAGCTTTTAGCTTCTCAAGACTAGACTGGAATTAAAAAGATATATTAAAAAAAACCACAGTATATATAAAAAGATTTTAAAATAAATACAAAAAACTCAAAGAACACATTTATTTATATGATATTAAACATTTGAAATATTATAATTTGAAATACAATTATATATATTTTTGTCCAGACAGAGACATTCTTAATGTCAAATCCACACAAATGAACATTGACTTACTTATTGAGTTATTAAATTTTACCATTAATAAATGCTGTGGACTATTATAATTCATGAGTATTTTGTATAATTTTGTTGGTCTTTTATGAACCAGCCTGTTTCTAGATCGGTACTGATTGTTCTTGTGGCCAACCAGATAAATAGTATAACTCTACACATCATGAAGAGAATTATTATGACATACTGTAGATATAAACTTGAACTTCTTGTCTTTCCATGTGTTGTAATTCATACACACCTTTATTTCAACCTAAAATAAGTAGAATTATTATAAAAGTATTCTGCTCCAACAAAGAATCAGAAAATAAATCCCATCTGCTTTTTTGCTGCTCGTTATTCCATCATTGTTTCGATTTGAACACACGTCTGCACGCCATGTAAAATTTCCAGCATACTTCTTTTATTCCAGTTGTCAGCCATGGAGATTTAACACTAACTCTTATTTTAGTCACCTTAAATTATCTGGCGTTTGTTTACTACACTGATTTCTTTTCCCTGCGAACCATCTAAATACCAAACCAAAACACGTTTTCCCAAAAGAAATAGCCTAAATCCAAAGAATCCTTTCCCCACTTCTAAAATATGAACAAAAAATAAATTGTATAAAATCTAATTCTAGTTTAACACGTAGAAACAATGAGAATTCATTACAAATGGATAAAAGATCGTTTAACATCCCTTTTACCTTTACTACACGACTACTGTTCTTGGTTAGACGGCAGAAGATGGAAAAGAAGGAAAGCAAGGTTTTAATTCAAATAATGACACTAGAAACCATGGGCGTACAAAGTGCGTCTCGTGGCTGTTTTTTGGTTCTGAGCACATTTTAAATTGCAATTCAACAAGAAAATAAATAGAAAACAACAGCAAAAGCGGAAGCAAATATGAATTATCTTTTATGAGTATAATGACAAAATATTAGGGGAATAAAGTCATAATGTTGAGACGAAAAATTGCATAAAGTTGCAATTTTTGGAAAAATACGTTGGGAAAAAGTTCTACTATTACTCTAAAAAGTCATAATACTACAAGAAAAAATGCACAAGAAAAAATATTTTTTAAAAAAGCAGAAAAAGTGCAATGTAAGAAGAAAAACTTCATACTAAAACTGTAATACGTGTTGCCCCTGATAACCCAAAGCTGAAAAGCAGGCTGTTTTTTTCTGTAAATATACAAAAATGTCAGCATATCGACAATGGTTGGTTTAGAAAATGTAAATGTGGCCCCACATGCTTTGATTTTCCAGTATGCCGCCCTGGGTGGAAAAAGCTTGGACACCCCTGCTATAAATCGTGTGCAGTGTTCAGTGTTCACAAAATAAAATAAGATGAAGATGAAAAATGAATAAATTGTTAATAATAAATAGGAATATGTTGGAATAAGCGGAAACATTAAATAGGGCAAGTTGTCAAAACACTGAGGATAAGTCCTATATATCAATAATGGAGTGAGCAATAACTTATTGGTGATAGACAATAAATTAAATGTGTCCCTTAATTCTGGGAACTTTGGCATACGTTATTAGTGTCGATATTTGTTCACAGGTGAAATGTGTCTTGTCGAATTGATGTCATCTTCATTACTTGCCCAGTTCCTTGATGTTTTGAACAACTTTGGGTTCCTGCTGTCCTCCATCTGACCGGATGTAAATTTTGTAGTGGGCTCTCTAACTGCCTGCAATTTCCCGCTGCTTTCTTAAGTTGCATGTTTTCTTAGCGTTGCGTTTTGTCAGATGCTTGTTGATGTAGACCAGTGGTTTTCAAACTAGGGGGTGCCCGGCAATACAATAGGGACAGGGTTACCACGAACACTTTCATTATTACCATATTTTTCGGGCGAGGGGCGCTGAAAATCAATTTTCCTCCAAAAGGGCAGCGCTGCAAAAAAGTTTGGGAACCACTAATGTAGACCTTTGTTCCTTTCAGCTTTCCTTTCAACAGAATGTTGTTGAAAATATTTTTTGTTGAATTGAATCATACAAAAATATGGCATTTGAATAGCGAGGTTTCATTGTACAACGTTTTTATAGTGTTACATGCAGAAATCAATGCTAAAGGCATATACAGTAAATGATACATAAAAGGGAAATTAACATTTAAGGTTTACCTTCATGAATTGATGACAAAGACTGCGATGGGACAGCGAGATCAACATGGAAACCACCTTGGTGTTTTGCTATGAGTTATTTCTTAAATTCTTTAGTGTTTCTCACCATTTTTTAATCAAAATGCTGGCACTCGCAATTTTCTTTGGGTCTATTTTGGCTTATTTTGACATCGTAATCAAAAGAAAAGCAGAGACTTGAGGTGAGAAACACAATTCAATTTAAGAAATAACTCATAGCAAAACAGTAAGGTGGTGTCAATGTTGAACTCGCTGCCAAATGGTGGCTTTGGCAACAATCACGTCTTCAGTGAAGGTAAAAGTAACCTTAGATGTTCGTTCATCCCTTTCCTTCATCATTTATGTGCGTTTGTCTGCATTTGGCATTGCTTTTGGCATGTAAAGCCGTAATTGTAAAACGTGTTCTGTGTTAACATTTTTTGCTCTCTGGAACGGTTTCATTGGATTTACATGATTTCTTATCGGAAAAATGGATTGGGTTTGACTACTTTTCGGTTAGTTGGACCTGCTGGAACAGATTAATGACACATCTATGTTAAATTGAGATGAAGCAGATTATGAACCTGCTGTGCGTACGACGGATAAAAAAGTATTTCCTTGTGGTAGCAGTTAACGAACGTGCATGTACATGTGTGTGGTCCAAGAGTGACCAAGCAGAAGGTGATGAAGGCTACGTGCACGTGCACGTATTCTCCTGGCCCTTGCTGGAATGACTTCCGGCATAAATTACAATCAGCAGGAAGAGTCAGCAGTCAGGAATCTGCAGACCTTCAACGTCTTTTCTCCATTTCATCATCAAGACCACCATTCAGACATCTGCTGCAACCTCACCCCAATTCCAGACAGGACGGAGCATGGAGGTGTGCTGATGACTGCCATGAAAGAACACTGATCAGTCATATATGATCCAATCAGACGTAACCCAAACATCAAGTCCTCATTTTTCTTTGCTTCCACTGGAAAAGCCAAAGAAACGTCTCAATGCCCACCTGGCCTCACGTGGAATAAACACACAACTCCAAAACATCACCTTTTCTTTATCATTGACCCAACGCAACTATCAAGCATCCACCACTGTCATCATTCCTGTTTAGTGTGGGGGCTGAAGAGGGCAGGGGTGCTCAGGATGCTGGTTAGAGGGAGCGTTTGGAATCAAGTGCATAGAATAAGTCTTGTCGAAGGAGTGAGTACTTTGTGTTGACATGCAAATAAATGGCCAACTGAATTACAGCCATCATTATGATTCCTTTAGAACAACCAGCGGTTAGAGTGCCACTCCCCATGTGAGCTCCCAGCACCATGACAGAAGAGACCGGGCACAGCGAGGGAAGTCACCCGCTGTAGCCGCGAGCCGAACATCCGGCGTCCAACGTGAAACTAACCTAACCGTGGCACCCCACGGACACGTCTGCACGGTGGTGGCACATTTCCTCCTTCATCCGGGTGGCAACCAGCTTTGAGGCACGTTTACCGCACCTACTAGGTCGGAGTGTGACCCAGAGTCACGTCGGATCTCGATCTGATCGCGTAGCGGAAGCCAATCTTTTCAAATCTTCAAAATACAGCTGATGGGACATCCTACTGTATATGTCCCGGATGGTAGGTAGGTAACATTCACGTAGCGCAAATCAGTGAGAAACCTTACTAACATAACATTAACTGTGTGGAGGGCTTTCAATTTACGACGATGGTAACGTGACTTCATCCAGGGTTTGTTTCACCGAGGGGGAGAGAGTGACTGAGTGCAGTAATTATTGCATGTTAACGTGGCTCATAATCTTCCTTTGTAACGCACTGGCGGGCATCCGCTACATATAAGGTCACTTGTTACCTTTTTGCTCATTACCAACAACCATGCTAAGTTTTTTTCCATGTCTTTTTGTACTTTTAGTTGTCCTCTGTTACAGGTAGGTTTGGTTGTTACGTGTTCCTCCAGCGTCTCCCTGGGCTGCCTCGTTGCTCCGTCCCAACTGCTGCCTGCTTTCCCGACTCAATTTAAAGTAGTCTTTTGTCCTTAACACTTTTAATTATTATTAGTACTGGTAATTGGTGACCTTTTCCATAGCTTTGTCTGTTGTCCTTACTTTGTCATTTAATAACAGTTCCACTGTGTGGGGTATTTTTTCGCAACAATAGTAGCACAGACAACAGAGAAGTGGTGCATGTTTTGACACGTTGAAGAGTAGGTGAGTTACACTACGCTGCGTCCTCTGCACATATAACAATGATAAATAAAAATGTATATATTTTATATATATATATCAAAATGTTTTAAAATACACATAAATATACCTGTAAATACATAATATACATAATATATAAAAATATATTGTATATTTAATATCAACAATAATAATAAATATTCATTCATTCATTTTCTATGCCGCTTATCCTCATTAGGGTCGCGGGTATGCTGGAGCCTATCCCAGCTGACTTTGGCCGGGAGACGGGGTACACCTTGGACTGGTCGCCAGTCAATCGCAGGGCACATATAGACAAACAAACATTCACACTCTAATGGACAATTTATAGTGGCCAATGAAGCTAACATGCATGTTTTTGGAATGTGGGAGGAAAGCGGAGTACCCGGAGAAAACCCAAACACGCACGGGGAGAACATGCAAACCCCACACAGAGATGCCCAGCGGAGATTCGAACCCTGAACCTCCTGACTGTGAGGCCAATGTGCTACCCACTCGACCACATGTATTTAATTGTATTTAATATACATTTATATAACTGTATAAATAACATTATAGAAAAATATAATTGTATTTAATATACATTTATATAACTGTATAAATAACATTATAGAAAAATATATATTTGATAAGTATTTATTTTTGTAATAATGACTGCATATGTATAAAAGTAGCTTTTTTTGTATAATAAATGTATATCGGAGTATGTGTATGTTCTATGTCCAGACTGTTTATAAGTAGAGCTGATATAATGCTAAAGCAGAACGGACTTTCTTTGGTGTCTATTTCCACTTCATTGATGAGAAAGCAGCTAAGAGTTGCAGGGAGAAAAGATGGATGATCTGTGGACGTCATTAGAAGAGCAGGACACTCAAGTCAAAGACAGCGTGCATTAAGGAGCAGACGGTCTTAAACAAACTAATGAAAATATTAACACTGCGTTACAAACACTGCCTTTATCTGACACTGATTTACTTTGCAAAGACGTTAATCCAAAAGCTCAGATTAGCGCTGGCCTTGAACTGGCCCTGTGGGGTGACACGTGCAGGTGAACGGCGAGCCCCCAGCGAGCGTGGTGTTTATGTTATCTTTTCATAAACGCCGCTGGAAATTTGTCAAAGTGCATCAGTGTTTAGCTACGCGTCAATCACGCGTCCACGCCGCCAGATGGGCGCCCTTCTGCTAACCTTGCCCAAGGCTGCTGCTGGACCACACAATCCTCGCTGCATATCTTTGGACCCTTCCTCTTTGCTTTTATACTGGCTAACACTACAATTCGATTTGCTACTACTCACTATTACTGCATTTGAGTCCATATTACTGTGAATCACAGCCATCTACATTTTTCCTCATGAATGATAGGTGCACGTCAAAATAAAAGACAACTCAAGCTGTCGTTTTCTAAACCAGTGATTAAGACACCAAACATATTTTTTCAACATAAGAACCACAAAAAGAACATCTTCTTCATCTAATATCCATCTGAAAAATGATGAACCGATCAAGTCCCAAAGTGTCGTACAGGAAATATACTTGTGTTGTCAGGTGACTATCCCAGGATGGGCATTGTGTCATTTACAAAAGCTCATTTTAAATCCATTGTAATGCTTTAAGAGGGTGTCAAAAATGACAATTCGACTCTTAATACTTTTTTTCAATCATCTTATAGAAAACTAGCTGTGAAAAAAAGATGGTAAATCCCAAATGAAATAAAATTGGACTTAAAGACATAAATGGTATTAAATGTGCCGTTAATTCATTACATCAACAAAGACACAATTAAATAATTACTTAAATGTGTCATTAATTAATTATAATTGGAATTAAACAAGTACACAAATGTGTTGTTAAATGTCAATAATTCATTAAATAAATTAATAAATCATTAATTAATAATTTAAGTACATCATTCATTATTCTAAATTGAAATTAAATACATAAATGTGCCATTCATTCATTAAATAAATTAATAGAATAATTATTCATTCATTCATTTTCTATGGCACTTATCTTCATTAGACTTAAACTGAAATAAATGTGCCATGTTTCATTAAATATAATTGGAATTAAATACGCAAATGTGTTATTGTGTGTGGCATTATTGAAATAAATAAATACACCATTAAACAATGACAGAAATGTCATATATTAAATAAGATTGGAAGTAAATACATAAGTGTTACTAAATGTGCCATTAATTCTTTTAATGAACAAGTACACCATTAAACAATTACATAAATGTGTCATATTAAATAAATTTAGAACAAATACATAAATGAGTTACTAAATATGCCATTAGTTCATTCAATGAATAAATACACAAGTAAATAATTACTTAAATGTGCCATTTGTTAAATAAGATTGGAATTAAATACTTGAATGTGTTATTAAATGTGGCAATAACTTATTAAATTATCAAACAAGCAAGTAAA
This sequence comes from Oostethus manadensis, assembly GCA_024372805.1. Classification (NCBI taxonomy): domain Eukaryota; kingdom Metazoa; phylum Chordata; class Actinopteri; order Syngnathiformes; family Syngnathidae; genus Oostethus; species Oostethus manadensis. The sequence goes on from QODF01000178.1 coordinate 751,146, forward strand.
TAATAACTTAAATGTGTCATTTATCAAATAAGATTCGAAATAAATAATTGAATGTTATTAAATGTGCCATTAATCCGGTGGTTCCCAAACTTTTTTTTGCAGCGCACCCCTTTTGGAGATAAAATAATTTTCAGCGTACCCCTGCCTGAAAAATATGGTAATTATGAAAAGTGTTGGTGGTAGCCCCCACCCCCATCCCCCTGATCTTGATGTTTTTCTTGATACTTGATGTTTTGTATTTTTAATGTGAGATTTTATTTTCAAAATTGGCATCTCCAGATGTTCTTGTGAGCTGAGAAAGTGTGGTCTCTACGTGATGAACAGGAGAAGACTGTTATGTCATTGTTGTAAAGACATGAACAATACAGAAATATGTCTTAAAGAAATCAAGTGAGGAAGGTAAAAGTTGAAAGAATAGGATTAGAGTGTTCACGGATTGTTGCAGAAACATAAAAAAAAAAAGAAATGAGAGACAAGTGGTGAGTGTTGACAAAGTGCAGGTGTGTCTTCCTTTCTTGGAGGTCAAGGCTTCCCGTCGGCATGTGATCAACGCAAGGAAGACCTCCACGTGGTCTGGACGGGGACTGAAGAGAAGGACGCGTAAACCAGACGCTGACTCTTGACCTCGCACAAAAGGACTGCTGATGGATGGCGACACCCCATTGATGTTTTTCTGTGTTTGGATAACACACTAATTGTTTCCCAGCACATTTTCATCCTCAGCATACAACAAGCCAGGAAAACACTCTTTATATTTGACAAGGAAGCTTTAGTCCAGTATACGTTATGCAGTGAAACTTTCATACAGTGGAAGTCATTGTATTTTTAGGTTAACTTTGAAAAAAGCCCAGAAATAGGCATTGAAAATTGGGCAGAGTTAAGGCCAACAAATTTGGTCCAAATATAGTCCAAAATTTCAACCAAATTTAGAAACGGACATCTTTATGGAGACTTCTTTTTACCTTTCACTTCACCACCCACATCTAAATGTTTCAATGTAGGGTAATGATGTTCTTTTCAATTAATTTTTGCTGGGTGTTATTAATGCACTGTGTGAGTCCAACTGTGTTCTTATTGTATTTTCATCACAAACCGTCCCCGTTAGCATCCTATTCGCATGGAAGAAGGAAGGCGAAGTCATGACCTTCACCTCTGTCTCAATTCAAAGAAGACCAAGTGTATTATTATTTAAACGCAGAAAAAAGTGACTGGGTTGAGTATGTTTCGGTTTGAGTCAAACCTTCTGGAACAGATTAATGACGCTAACCAAGCTTCCCCTGTCCTTTCAATTATTCCCACCCATGTCTTCTGCCAACACTTCAACCTTCTCAAACTTTCCAACATCCAAATGTTGGGATGTTGGCGCCCTCTTTGGTCACATTGCAAAAAAGTCGCGCATTTCCCATAATTCAACAATCCACACGACAACATTCCCACCGAAAAAGAATGAACAACTGTTCCACAGTTTTCATTGGGATCTATTTTCCAACTACCAGGTATTCTCTGTTTTCCACATTAAATTTCCACGTACTTTAACCCATTCCAACATTAAGGATTTCATTAAATCATTTTATATACCGCTTATCCTCATTAGGGTCGCAGGTATGCTGGAGCCTATCCCAGCTGACTTCGGGCGGGAGGCGGGGTACACCCTGGATTGGTCACCAGTCAATAGCAGGGAACATATAAACAAACAACCATTAACACTCACATTCATACCTATGGACAATTTAGAGTTGCCAATTAATCTAACATGCATGGTTTCGGAATGTGGGGGGAAACCGGCGTACCCGGAGAAAACGGGAAGAACATGCAAACTCTACACAGAGATGCCCAACGAAGATTCGAACCCAGAACCTCCTGACTGTGAGCCCAACATGCTACCCATTCATCCACCGTGCGGCCAACATTAAGGATTTTACAAACAAAAACTTTGTTCAATTTGCACACAAATTGTCAATAAATTCAAACTTGTTTTTGCTTTAAAATGTTTTTTATCCACCGGAAACACATCCTTACACAAATGGGTAATGATTTACACATGCTTGATAATACAGGTCAAATATACAGCACAGCATACCTGTACCACTGTTGTATCATGTACATGTTCATGTCTTTATGCTTCACTTATTATGTTTAGTGTGTTGTATTGATGGTCCTTGAAGGCACCACAGTTGCTGCAAGCCACAAAAGTGAAATGAAATGTACAGTATAACTTCTGCACCAGGGGTCGAAAACACAAGGCCAAACCACACCAAAAAACAAAAAACAAAACAGCACAGGCCACAAACTGTACCAAACATAATACCAAAGACCGACACGGAGAATGGCATCTTCCTGAAATGTAAACAGGTTTACTCCATCTACTCGAGTGTTCCAGCAAAATCCTGCCACACAACGAGTAGCCTTGATATGCAGAAATTACATAAAGCAACAGAAAATCAACAATGCACCACAATAATATGAAACCAATGCATTCCATGCTGGCCACATGGTTAGTAAGTTTTCATCTCCATTGGAATATCTATGACTGGAGTTGCCACGTTCTTCCCATGTGTGTTCTCTCCGGGCTTCATCCCACACATTCCAGAGATATGAATGCAACGTTAACTGTAGACTGTAAATTGTCCATAGGTGGGATTTTGAGTGTGAATGATTGTTTGTCTACACATCTGCCCTGCGATTGGTTGGCGACCAACCAGGGTGCCCCCCACCGCCCATCTTTCGACCAAAGACAGCTGCGATAGGCTGAAAGCGGTATCGAAAATGAACGGACGGATGTATTAACCCCCGCAGTTAATGATCGTTTTTAACAAAGACAAAGTCACTTAAGGATTGGGAAAGTCCCTGGATCACTTCAGAACAACAGAATGAAAACTGTGCAAAAAATGCTCCAGAGTAGGTTCATACTTCAGGATTGCTAATTTGCTCATTTTACTATCAAAAATGGATTCTACCTCAGACAGATCATCCGATCATCATGCAGAGGCCGAGCGTCCGGGCCAACCCACTGCACCATAGACCCCCAGAGATGCCAATTACTGTCCAGTTTTGCGCAACTACCGAACTTAGGCTTCCCCATCAAAGTTTCTGTGCATTCTAAAGGTATACTGTAAAAACAGATGACGAGATTTTTTTCATCATTGTTGTTTTTCCAGTGTTACAGTGCAATTCTGAGATTTCAAATGGGACCCAGGCCTCTTTTGGATGTAGTGGGGATGATTAGTATATTTTTATTGCCACATGGCAAACAAGTTACCAGTAGGTGTATTAGATTCTCCGAATACAAACAAGACCCGGCATGCATGACATGCATGCAATTATTTGAAAGGGTTGTGTTAAAAAAAAAAAAAAAGTGGTGTCTGCCTTTCAAAACTCAAAACTATTTTGTGCAAAACAATTATAACTGCTTCACATCTGTGTGGCATGGAGTCAACCAACTTGTGGCACCTTGCAGCTGTTATTCCACTCCAAGATTCTTTATCAACATTCCACAATTCATTAACATTTCTTGGTTTTAAATCAGAAACTGCATTTTCGATGTCACCCCACAAGTTCTCCACTGGATTAAGGTCCGGGGATTGGGCTGGCCACCCCATAACATAACAACATAAGGTTTTGTTGGTTTACTAGTGTGTTTTGGGTCATTGTCTTGTTGAAAGTTCCATTTCAAGGGTATGTCCTCTTCAGCATAAGGCAACATGACCTCCTTAAGTATTTTGGCATATGCAAACTGATCCATGATCCCTGCTATGCGATAAATAAACCTTTCTTGGTTTTGCTTCAGAAAAAGCATTTTTGATGTCACCCCACAAGTTCTCCATTGGATTATGGTCCGGTCCATAACATTAATTTTGTTGCTTTGTAACCAAGATGTTGCTGGTTTACTAGTATGTTTGGGTCAATGTCTTGTTGGACATACATTTCATGGGCATGCCCTCTTTAGCAAAGGGCAACATGACCTCTTTAAGTATTTTGACTATATTATGTGATTAAAAAGCCCAACACCATAGTGGGAAAACATGCCCATATCATGATGCTTGCACCAAATGCTTCACTGTGTACTGTGGCTTCAATTCAGAGTTTGGGGGTATTAGTATTGGAGATCATTTTAGCTGAACAGCCAAACATTTTTTGCACCTCTTCAAAAGTTTTCCCCCTCTCCAATCATCTTTTTAATCAAAGTAAGCTGTTCTTCTGAACCATGTCTTGAATGACCCATTTTCCTCAGGCTTTCAAGGAGAAACGATTCACACTTTTCACAATATTCATCACTGATCACTGATTGAATGCCACAGTGCTATTTTTTAACACCCCCCCTTCAGCGTGCATATCATGAACGCTGGATCTTGTTTGTTTGAGAATCTACTGCACCTACTGGTAACTTGTTTGGCATGTAGCAATAAAAATATACTAATAACAGTGATTCATCTGGTTAGTCACATTGGACTGCTATTACTTTGAACACTATTTATTAGAAATAAATGAAATAAGTACCTGGTTACTGAACCATGCAGATAAGTTTCCTAGATTTCCATTGCTTTTTGTAATGGAATCGGGTATAAATAAATGATTCATTTCACCTCATTTATTTCTCTAGATATTATAGATATTTTATATTATAGATATTATGTGAATAAATATCCTACATATTCTGCGATACGTCTGCACAGACACTATTGAAGCGATGAGGAGCTGTTTGATCCACAAGCTTCTTTTTAATAGTCGAAGTTTACCTGTCATTGTGTCACGGGGAAAATGTAGCATAGTTCTTCAAGAGGACGGAAGTTAATCCCGCATCGTAAAATACACCCAATATATCTTTATCATTAAAATAACAAAAACATATCCATGTAAAACCTGCCGTGCTTAAATCCAATGCTTTTTTCCCTAGTACCGATTGATTACCTTTCAAATGATGTTAGATCGATATACAGTATGTCATGAATGGCAAGTTGGCAAACACAGATCGATGTAGTTGGCTCAAAGGAATACAAATCGATACTTCGATGTAGTGAATGAATCGTTACACCCTTACCACTTATTTATTTTAAGTATGTATTAACTAAGTATGCATTTAATAAGAGCGGCTTCCACCACAAGATCAGGCCTATCTGTTTGCCGTATTGATCTGTAACCATGTCAAATGATTAGTCCTGCCCTGAAAGTATTGTAACGACGGCTGAATAATTCGACGTCAGGATGGCTGTAATTCAGTTGGGCATTTATTTGCACGCCAACACAGAACACTCAGTTTTTAGCACTCAGTTCTTTGAGCAGATGTTCCACTTCCATGTTTTCTTATTCTACGCTGAAAAAATATCCGTCCATTGGGGGGGCATGAGAGAAAATAATTAAGAACCACTGATTTAACCCAATCTAATCCAAAATCCAGTCTGACAATTTTGTCGGGTAGGTCCATCCCACTCCATGCCAAAATGTTCTCTCTGGATCTTGGGCTGGATTGCATTAAAAGCACAGTTTGTTCTGCTGATAAGCAAAGTGCAATGTGTAGCTCTGCTTCTATTGCCGTACAGATGAAAAAACACGATGACATATAAGAGGCAGCAAAGAAAAGCAGAGGCGTTTGAAAGACTCAAATGAAAGTTTGTCTTTCCAGACTGTAATACCAGACAAGGTGCGCTCTATTATTGCAATACGTTTTGTCAGTGCAGTAAGGAGCATTCCTCAGCTTGACAGTGACGTCAGTTTGTGGTGTGCACACCTGTAGCGTGCACTTAATAGCCGTGTTGTTTTGACATCCAGCGTGCAAAAGAACAGCTGCCGGAGGAGTCAAACAACATGTAAAGGGTCAAGTGTTGGCAGACGCCATCAAAACGCAATCCATTAAGAGCACCGGGACGCTAACAGCGGCCATTTGTAACTCATCAGCTTTGTTAATGCTCTTAACAGTCCCTGGTGATGATGTCATGGCGTGTCACGTAGCTCAGAATGTGTTCTGTCTTGGCTTGCAACAGCAGTTTCTCAAACCTACCTCGATTTGTATGCTTGGAAGTCAAACATGACAGCATTACTGAACTCTTTTTTTCTACTTAAATCAGATCCTGACACTATTATCTACCATACCAATACAAAGATGATAAAATATTAGTATTGTACAGTACATACAAAGTGTCCCTAGTATAAAAATATGATACAGTCATTTGAAACGTCTTCAAAGGCCCTGAGGGTTATAGAACAAAAAAGCCAAGTCGTAAACCTAAATCTTTTAGGTTTGACCCAGAAGATCCGATTGGCTGCCCGTTAAGACACGGTACCATCCTGGCCCAAATGAATGTTGTTAGTGCTGCCAAGAGCAGTCTGATAAACATCAGACGGACTGCGCAGAAGAAAAACATAATCAAAGACCTGGTCTCCTTCATTGCCACAAAATTGCTCGTTTGGAATTTGCACAACAGCACCAACTATGGGACATTGAGATGCGGAGGACAGTTTTATTCTCGGATGAGGAAAATGTAACCTTGAGAATCCCGATGGCTTCCAACGTTACTGGCATGACAAGGAGATCCCACCTGAGGTGTTTTCCACACGGCACAGTAGAGGGGGCGCCGTCATAATCAGGGGAATCAATTAGCAGATGGCGTTGTCTGTGCGGTAATGGCTGGCGTTTTCAACGGGACAACAATGCAACAACGCTTTTGCACAGTCCTGGGTGTTCCCCTGATATAAATCCAATTCCCAACAGTTGGGATGGATGGCAAGAGATCAGTCCCAGACAGTGGATGCCCTCCGTGAAGCCACCTGGAGCAACGTTCCCACTAGCCTCCTGGAACTCTGGCATCAAGCATTCCCAAACCAATTTTTGAGGTGAATAGATGAATACATACTGGAGTAAAAACTGGCAGGAAGAATATATCATGCAAAGATGAAGCAAAACCCTTTTTAATAGAACAATGAATGAAATGTTTCTGCTGCTGGAATGAATAATTGATGATTTATCGCCAAACGTAACATTGCTGCTGTTTATTTCCTGTATGTGTTAAAAAAGCAGCTCATTTTAGAACTGAAATGAATGTCGAGATTGTTATCGTTCCGTTTAAGGGTTCCAATTGCAGAGCTTTGTGCCTAACAACCAAACGTCCTGTTTTCCCAGGACCTGTCCTGTTTTTGTGTCCCGTCTTGGCCGTTTTATTATTGCTGTTTTTAGAATCTAATTTTAGAAAATTCTTGGTTTTTATTGTTTTTCCATCGGCCCTTCAAAATTTCACATTTAAATTTTAGTTTTTACATTTTTTTATTATTTCATTCATTCATTTTCTATACCGCTTATCCTCATTAGGGTCACGGGGATGCTGGAGCCTATCCCAGCAGACTTTGGGCGAGAGGCGGGGTACACCCTGGACTGGTCAGCAGCCAATCGCAGGGCACATATAGACAAACAAACATTCACACTCACATTCATACTCTAATGGACAATTTAGAGTCGCCAATTATTCTAACATGCATGTTTTTGGAATGTGGGAGGAAAGCGGAGTACCCGGAGAAAACCCACACACGCACGGGGAGAACATGCAAACTCCACACAGAGATGCCCAACGGAGATTTGAACCCAGGTCTTCCAGATCTCCTGACTGTGTGGCCAATGTGCTAACCACTCAGCCACCGTACGGCCCTTTTCTATTATTTTTTAATTTTAATTCCATCCATTAAATGTGTAATTTTTTTTAAAACATATGTTGATGTAGTTAATATTAAACTGTAATATTTTGTATCATTTATTTGTCCAGTAGGACTTGAAAAGGTAATTTTTTCACATATTTTTAAAAATAAGTATGAATTAATTCCATAAATGTGTAAACTTTTGCAGCACTTGAACACAGAAAACGCATATAGCATTTTGCAATATAAGAATTGTGTATCCATACAGAGAAGGCCTACATGAAATGTATGGAAATCTTTGAGTTGCAGAGTCTTTTCGCTTATCAAAATATGGCCACCCCGTGCTCAGCAACCCATTGTATCGTCAAGTTGTTGTTACGGAACGTCCGTAATTTCATGGTAATTGATCTACCACTGCCTAGGGTTTGTTCAAAAAAAAAAAAAAAGGCATTTGAGGCTTGGCTTGTCACTGCTCAGCAAAATGGATTCAGCGGCACGCTCCCTGCTAAGTAAAAAAAGCAGTGGGTGAGGGTAGAGGCAGGCTAGCCGTCCATTCATTAATCATTGCGGTAAACAGGCCATCCAGTGACACCTGGTGGGGTTAATGCCCGGGACCTGTGTGCAATTACCACCCCCTCCTCGCTCGCTTCCAGGCAGCCACTCACACGAAAGCTTGTGATTAGAAAGGAAATGGGAATTAGCAGAAACGTTTCAGAAAGGTGGTCTCCAGTCCACCGCCAACACGGAGAGCTCGCAAAAAGAACAAGGAGAAACTTTGCAAGAGATGTGACTTAATTGGACTTTTCCCCACGGAGCCACAGTGAGGGGGCGGGGGGTTAAAGGTCAGACCCACACCAAATTAGTAGTGTCTGTTATTTGAGACCAAAATAAAGTCGAGGCCGCAGCAAATGATTTCCCCAATGCTGGGGCTCCTTTCTTAGCGAGAGGCCACGCTGCAATTAGTGGTTTGTTTCTTTTAGACTGAAATATGGCAATAATTCTTAGTCACATCGCCGGCACACACATAATTGAAACACATGATATGGCCATTTCTTACACACACACTAAGTACACAAACTGTTTGCGTCGACATTATTGACTCGCTAATCCGCGGAATGCACGGCGTTTTTTCCCAAAAGGAAAACACAGATGTTTATAAGGAGTGTGTCACGCCGCTCGTTAGTGTCTGAACGGAAGTGAGCCTTTATTTCATTAGACCTCGTGCAACAACGACCTGCAACACTCACGACAGGACAAAATACCACCTCAGGGAATGATAAAAACTTTTAGCATGCGAGCATGTGAAGCTCTAATATGGAGTAAGGAAGGCAAACAACGTATTAATATGACACAAGAAACATATGCTGCTTACAAAGTAGAAGAATGCTGGGAAACACGGTATCTTATATCATTTATCCTGAATTCCTTCACTGACAGTATATTATTTAAGCAAAACACCAGTGTCTGATATCAGTTATCCTGAATTCACTCATTCAGACGACTTAAGCAAAATAGTGTCTGATATCATTCATCCTTAATTCATCCATTTGTATTATTTCAGCAAAACCCCAGTGCCTGATATCAGTTGTCCTGAATTCATTCATTGACAGTATATTATTTCAGCAAAACACCAGTGTCTGATATCAGTTATCCCGAATTCACTCATTTACTTAAGCAAAACATAGTGTCTGATATCATTTATCCATAATTATCAGCCGGAGAAAACCCTGGCATGCACGGAGAGAACATGCAAACACAACACAAAGATGCCCAAACAGAGATTCAGATCCAGATCTCCTAACTGTACGGCCAGCATTCTAGAGACTAGGCCGACGTGCAACAATTATTTATTACTGTGCAATGTTTGTGTCAGATGTTACTCCTGTATTCAAGTATTTTGTATTATTGAACAACAAACTTTATGGAATTTACATATTTTTCCATACATATTTTCATTTATATAATTTTCCTTTTTTTCCCCACTGTTAGAAAGCAGTGACGTGCGGTGAGGTTCATGGCTGGTCACCTTTGGAGTTTTTTTTAATGTTAATAAAGGCTGTTGATTAATTAATTAGGATAAATAATAATTCCCTTTAGTCAGCAGTTTTGTTTTCAAAAGCTTCTTAATTTTTTATTAACTGAAAAACATTTTACCTTTTATTTGTATATAAAGTATAGCCTATCCTTCTCCAGGAAAAGCTCTGATACTTTGTTGTAAAGGTGTGATAACCTTCTGGTGAGCTTGCCAAGATGGTGGATATAAGTCAAATTCATTCATTTAGTCATTTAGCAGAGCATAAATATACCTTGAATACATTTGGCTTTTCGATAGCATAGTGCTGCTGTTTTCTCTTTATGGAAGGGCGGCAGTGACAAGCAACTTCCACCTCACGCACACCCCCACATCCCGCTAATGACGATAGGCGGCATAGAAAATGGACGGATGGATGTTTTGTGTTTAAAATGAAGACCACGTGCTCAAAATGAATACCTACCTAATACATTAGCACTCGCTGACGTCATCAAATCTTACTTTTATACATTCCCACACAGCATCAGCATATGGGAACAAATATGAGGTGAAAAACAGAAAAATACAGTATAGGTGATTTCTGTGCTGCATTAAAGAACACTATTATGGTGCGTTCAAGGACCGTCGAACCAAATAAGGAAACACAATGAAACAAAACAAAACAAACTTGTGAGAATTGTGTGATTTATTACTGTAAATAATTTTTGGAATTAAATAATAGGCCTTACTTCCAAAATTGGTATGCGCGTTCTTAAAATTGGACGTAGTTATTTACAAAACTATCTGAAAGTGCTGGTGGTTTGGGAAAGAAAAAGTGTAAAATCAGTCATTTTTATTAAGAAAACATTATAAATTGTAATTATACAGAAAATACATTCACAATACTATTCAATGGACAAACATTAGTATTTATTTTATGCTATCGTTATTGGGTTTTTTTTTTACGATACACAAGATTGGGTCAACCAAACGAGATGAGATTTACTTTTACCATTTTAAGCAAAATACAATGAAAAAATATATGACAACATATCGGAATCTAATAATATATTTAATTTCTACTACTTTACACTCTTCTGCACTCGGTGTATGCTAGCAGCCCCACCTCCACCCATTGGGGCAAAGAGACTGTTGGACTGACAAAAGGGCTCACTCCGTTCATGCCATTGTTCTATGGAACAAACACATGGAGGTGCTGAAACCGATGCACAGAGTGGAGGCGGGAGGGACGGAAAACAGACGCGTGTGCACATGGCAAATGTTATTGTTCTCTTTTATTTATCATTATTCATTACTTAGGCCTGGTGCCCACGAGCGCCACCATGAGGTGTGTTTGTCAGGAAAGCAATAGCACAGGCAGCAACCAGAGAGGTGCATGTTTCGCCACATTTTCCCTTCTTTGTGTGCAGCGCTTGAGGAGCAAAAGCGTGGGGTTGTGCGTACAACGTATGGTTTCCGACACATTCCTGCAGCAGAGCAGCTATTAGAGTCCCTCAATGACACTTAATGATGTAATTGCACAGAAATCATGGAAACTAAGTGGGCCTATCAGGCTCAAGTGGTTAATCATGTTGACATTTAGCAGATCTTCAAGTCACTTTTTCCTTTGCTCTGAAATAAGCATCACATGTCCCAAACTTCTATCGACGTGTCATCGTTATTCATAAACACGCATATGTTTTATTACTTGGATTTGCATTATTAGATTTCACATACTGCAGCCCTGCTGGTGTGTCACGATTGTTTAAATCAAATTTAATCAGAATGTGAAAATTAATATACTGTATTTCCTATCACAATATTTACCAAATATTGTTTATTCATATTGAATATTTGACTATTCATATCATGGTTTATATTGCTTCATACTAACGATTCTCATTCGGTTCTTGTCACTGTTTTTAATTACCTGCGCCAAGGGGGATATGTTTTTGCCGGCGTTTATCTGCTTGCTTGTCTGTTGGTGTTCAAAACAACTTGAAAAGTTCGGATTGGATTTTCAGGAATTATCCGGATTGGATTTCGGGGCTCATTTAAATCACCGTCTGGATCCAGAATGTTTTTTTTTAAAGGATTCTTTAACATTGCCAGACCATTTTCGGCATTTGTGCATATAACTCCACAAAGCTCCTGGTCGGAGCACTTGGAAAAAAAATACAGTACAAGTTTCCAACAGGTTCTGCAAAATATCCAAGAAATGTAGGATTGTTATTTTGGTGTGAATGACAACACGGGGGCAACTATGGCGCTTGGAGGAGGTCTATGCTCTCGGGGTGTTTTACTAGTTTATTTATGTCGCATGTGAAAGTTGTGCTTAACTCATTCACAGGAGACACTGCATATACATACTTAATGTACAATAAATAATCACATACGCGACACTGAAAACATGGACATGGAATTTTTTTGGATGTATTTATATATTATATATAACAGCTTATATAATAAAAATTAACAAATATAAATAACAATAAATTACTTGTTGAGAAAATTAGAGTTCGTATTTGATTTTAAAAATCATTAAAGCTGTTTGTTTATTTTCTACTTTAAAACCAAGGTATGTTTCCAAGCATTACTGTGCTTATGAAGTTGTAGGATTGCCAGGTACACGCATCCGCTGCCCCGCCTCTGTTGCATTTTTGCGATACTGCTTTGGAAGCTTGAAAACTTGCGGACCTCCATTGTGCGTCGGGGCTTTCCGCACAGAACGCAGTGAACGACATTGCTTCTGCTGCAGGCGTACAACTGTGTTTTCTTGGTGGGTGGTCGCCATTGGACGTGTGGAATGCACATTTCCACTTAATAGGAGCTTTTGTCAACATTCTTTACTCAACAGAAGTGACCCAAACATTGAACACCTCCATCCTGGACCAAGCTGTTTTACTCAATAACGTCTAACTGGCCATTACTCCCCATTAGACTGATGGTCACACTAATTGGGATCATTCCATAACGGGCTCCATGTTTAGACCAGACTCTGGAAGAGCATTAACGTAATGACAACACTGACTACTCTCAAAAGCTGCCAGTATGTACTTTTTTCCAAGGCGGCCATTCGTCTTCCAGCCTTTTCAAATCACTGTGCTGACACACGCTCTTAGTTTGAAGGTCGAACCTACACACCATTTCTTTTCGTCCTGTACTTTCCATGGGCTAAGTGTTAATGTCGAGAATAAATACAGTACATTCAGAAACATGCGTTGTGCTGAAAAACACTTTTAAGGCCATAAAGAACCGATAAGTATCCACAGCCCAGTCCAATGATGGTGGAAATAGCACAATGACCACATTAGGGATGTTTATTCTGGAATAATACTAATGCATGTCAATGATGCTTAAATGTAAATAATGTTACCTCAGTTTTTGGACCTTAAGGAATGAAAGAATAATGAAAGTCAAAGTTCCACTGTAGCAATGTACTTTTTTTTAAAATAGCAATTATTACATATTTTTTTATATCAGGGGAAGTGATCCCCTCCGTGAATCACCACCTTATTATGGTGGAGGGGTTTGAGTGCCCGAGTGATCCTAGGAGCTATGTTGTAGGGGGCTTTATGCCCCTGGTAGGGGTTCCCAAGGCAAACAGGTTCAGGAAAGGAGCCCGAGCTTGTGGATCAGGCATTCCGAGACATTCCGATATAGATATAGTCGGACTCACCTCAACCCACAGTTTGGGCTCTGGAACCAAATTCCTTGAGAGGGGCTGGACCTTGTTCTTCTCTGGAGTTGCTGCAGGGGAGAGGCGGCGAGCTGGTGTGGGCTTATTATTAGCCCACCCGGCTTGGTGCCTCTGTGCTGGAGTCATCCCCGGTAAACGAACGAGAGGGTTATTTCCCTACAGGCCTTAGGGCTGGGGAAAGGGTCCTGACTGGGGTTTGTGTGTACGCGCCAAACGGCAGTTCAGAGTACCCAGCCTTTTTGGAGTCTATCAGAGGGGTTCTGGAGAGAACCCCAGCTGGTGACTCCATAGTTCTACTGGGAGACTTCAACGCCCATGTTGGCAATGACAGTGTGACTTGGAGAGGTGTGGTTGGGAGGAACAGCCTCCCTAAACTGAACCCGTGTGGTGTGTTGTTGCTGGACTTCTATGCGAATCACAGTTCCTCCATAACAAACACCATGTTCGAACATAAGGATGTCCATAAATGCACTTGGCACCAGGACATCCTAGGTCGCAGGTCTATAATCGACTTTGTGGTCGTATCGTCAGACTTGCGTCCGCATGTTCTGGACACACGGGTGAAGAGAGGGGCTGAGCTGTCAACTGACCACCACCTGGTGATGAGTTGGATTAGATGGCGGGGAAAGTTGCCTGACAGACCTGGTAGATCCAAACGCGTAGTGAGGGTGTGCTGGGAATGTCTGGCAGAGTCTCCCGTTCGTCGAGTATTTAACTCTCATCTCCGGCAGAGCTTCGCCTGCATCTCGAGGGTGGACCGAGATATTGAGTCCGAATGGGCCGTATTCTGTGCCTCCGTTGCTGAGGAAGCCAGTCGTAGTTGCGGCCGCAAGGTGGTCGGTGCCAGTCGTGGTGGCAAGCCCCGAACCCGATGGTGGACACCGGGGGTTAGGGGTGCTGTCAAGCTAAAGAAGGAGTCCTATCAAGCATGGACGGCTTGCGGGACTCCTGAAGCAGCTGACAGGTACCGGCAGGCCAAGCGGTACGCGGCTTTGGCGGTGGTCGAGGCAAAAACTCGGGTGTGGGAGGAGTTCAGTGAGGCTATGGAGCACGACTTTCGGTCGACCTTGAAGAGGTTCTGGCAAACCGTCCGACACCTCAGAAAGGGGAAGCAGCCCCCAGTTCACACTGTTTAGAGTGCGGACGGGGGCTTGCTAACCTCAACTGTGGACATAGTTGTTCGGTGGAAGGAATACTTCGAGGCCGTTCTCAATCCTACTGAAATGCCTTCCGTGAAGGAAGCAGAGTCTGAGGATACGTACGTGGACAGTTCTATCATCGTGGCTGAGGTAATTAGGGTAGTTAAATCACTCCCCAGTGGCAAGGCTCCAGGGGTAGACGAGTTCCGCCCGGAATTCCTCAAGGCTCTGGATGTTGGAGGACTGTGTTGTTTGACACGCCTCTACAACACCTCATGGAAGTCGGGAACAGTACCTATGGACTGTTAGACCGGGGTGGTGGTCCCCATTTTTAAAAAAGGTGACCGGAGGGTGTGTTCCAACTATAGAGGGATCACACTCCTCAGCCTCCCTGGGAAAGTCTACTCCAGGGTTCTGGAGAGAAGGGTATGACCGTTAGTCGAACCTCGGTTACAGGAGTTGCAATGTGGTTTTTGTCCCGGTCGCGGAACACTGGACCAGCTCTACACCCTTGCAAGGGTACTGGATGGTATGTGGGAGTTTGCCCAACCGGTCTACATGTGCTTTGTGGACTTGGAAAAGGCATTCAACTGTGTCCCTAGTGGTGTCCTGTGGGGGTGCTCCGGGAGTACGGGATTGATGGTCCGCTACTACGTGCCATTCGGTCCTTGTACAATCGAAGCAGGAGCCTGGTTCGCATTGCCAGCAGTAAGCCGAGCTTGTTTCCGGTAAACGTTGGCCTCCGCCAAGGCTGCCCTTTGTCACCGATTCTGTTCATAATCTTCATGGACAGAATTTCTAGGCGCAGTGAAGATGTTGAGGGAGTCCAGCTTGGTGACCTTAGAATCTCGTCTCTGCTATTTGCAGACGATGTGGTCCTTATGGCCTCATCAGGCTGTGACCTTCAGCGTTTACTGGAGCGGTTTGCAGCTGAGTGTGAAGATTCTGGGATGATACTCAGCACCTCCAAATCCGAGGCCATGGTTCTCGGAAACCGTTTCATGGTTGGAAACGGGTGGACTGTACCCTCCTGGTTGGGAGTAAGGTCTTGCCTCAGGTGGAGGAGTTCAAGTATCTCAGGTTCTTGTTCACGAGTGACGGAAGGTTGGAGCGTGAGATCGACAGACGGATCGGAGCAGCATCTGCAGTAATGCGGTCGCTGTACCGGACCGTCGTGGTGAAGAGAGAGCTGAGCCGGAAGGCAAAGCTCTCTGTTTACAATCCATGTTCCCATCCTCACCTATGTTCATGAGTTATGGGTCGTGACCGAAAGAACGAGATTGCTGATACAAGCGGCGGAAATGAGTTTTCTCTGTAGGGTGGCTGGACTCACCCTAAGAGATAGGGTGAGGAGCTCGGCCATCCGGGAGGAGCTCAGAGTAGAGCCGCTGCTCCTTCACATCGAGAGGAGCCAGTTGAGGTGGCTCGGGCATCTCGTCCGGATGCCTCCCGGGTGAGGTGTTTTGGGCATGCCTAGTCGGGAGAAGGCCCCCGGGAAGACCTAGGACACGCTGGAGGGACTATGTCTCACAGCTGGCCTGTCATTCCAGTCTATTGATGTCGTTCCGGGGAGGTGAAGAGTACAATTTTGTTGCATTGTAGTCCAGTACGGTCTTGTACAGGTCTACTATGGTGGAAAGGTTTGAATGCAAAAAGGTGTGTGTGGCACATATTAAGTTGAGATTGATGACTCATTTGTGTGTTTTTGTGGACACATAACTGCTTTGTAGCGGTCAACACTTGCAGTTAATATAATGATATTTATGTCTAACCTTTATTTTGTAATAATATTTTGATCATTTTTAAAAATAATTTTGTGTCTCTTCATATATTTGTAAGGGGGTAAATTTACTAAATCACTAGATCAGATACTCGATATTTCCCCATTGTCTGGACAAACAAACTCGGGATATTGTGGAAAGGGGGAGTACATGGAAAAAACCAATTGCATGCGTGGGGAAGAACATGCCAACTCCACGCAGAGATGTTTGAACAGCGATTCAAACCCGGATCCCCAGATGTGAGGCAGACTGGTTAACCACTACGCCACCGTGCGGCCACCCGAGGAATGAAATAAGTACAGTAATATTCCCCCCCCCCAGCTTTTGTGTGCATGGGTAAATACGAGCAACATGTGTTCAGGAGGCTAAATGGAGTTGATTTGTGCAGCTGGCTGATTCCAAAGCAGAGCAGTTGCTTTGATTTGGCCTGATTGCTATGAGAGGGAAATGGCCAAAAGAGGCACTGTTCTGTCAGTAAGTGTTTGGCTGAGTTCAGATGGCCCTCCTCTATTCTCACACACACACACACACACAACTAGCAGACCTCCCACATGCATATTTTCACTTAAGCTGTTTGGGGTGCTCCTTTCAACTCCTTCCATTTGAATATTAGCTGCACGTCAAACTACCCGTGAAGACTCATGTTGCTGACATTACCCATGTGACCAATGTTGGCTGCTGGCCCTCAGCAACCAAAATTGCAGAGAGAAACTTGAAGAGCATTACTGTTCAAAATAAATCATGTTCCATTTCAGATGGGAAATGAGACACTAACAACTGGATAACTGGCTTCACAAATGCTCGGGACTTTTCGGAGTGCAAATGGCAGGTTTGGATGTTTCATCTGATCCATGCTGCAAATAGCTGCTTGTTACTTTTTCACCAAGCATCTTGTTTAGTTTCACAAAACTGGAGTCATTTCCATGCAAACCGATGCCCCCTTTTCCTCTGATAGGTACGTGATAACACTGGTAATGCACAGTATACGTGTACCACCAGAGCCAGCTGACCCTATCTTTCCAGAGCCGACAGTGATAAGCGAATTTCCGCGAAGTAAGATTGTTTTTACAGTATATAAACTAAATACTTTCACAGTAAGAGCATAGAAAACCTGTTTACAATCTTCTAAATACTGTTTAACACAATTAGAGCCCTCATAACATGAAATAACACCCCTATAGTCACCTTTACACTATTGTTACCCAATATAGTAAACTTATTCAGAGAAAATAAGACAATATAAACAATATAAATGTGAAAGTGGAGAGACAAGTAGAGTGGATTATGGAGATGCACCTTCCGTGTGTGCACGGATCATCTTATCTTACATTATCGTTGATTAGCGTTGAGCAACTATACATTTCCTACTCAAGCGTGTTTGGAATTCTGGGCATGCAAAATAGGGCGGAATACGAACTCCTTTCCACATATAACGGCGTGTCCTAGGTCTTCCCGGGGCCTTCTCCCGGCTGGGCATGCCCGAAACACCTCACCAGGGAGGCGCCCGGGAGACATCAGTACTTGATGCCTGAGCCACCTCAACTGGCTCCTCTCGATGTGAAGGAGCAGCGGCTCTACTCTGAGCTCCCCCCGGATGGCCGAGCTCCTCACCCTATCTCTTAGGGTGAGTCCAGCCACCCTACGGAGGAAACTCATTTCCGCCGCTTGTATCCGCGATCTCGTTCTTTCGGTCTTGATCCATAACTCATGACCATAGGTGAGGGTGGGAACGTAGATCGATCGGTAAACAGAGAGCTCCACCGACCAACTATCTCCACAGTCGAGGTCAGCAAGCCCCCGTCTGCTCTACAAACAGTGTAAACTGGGGGATGCTTCCCCTTTCTGAGGTGTCGGACGGTTTGCCAGAACCTCTTCGAGGCCGACCGAAAGTCGTGCTCCATAGCCTCACCGAACTCCTCCCACACCCGGATTTTTGCCTCGGCCACCGCCGAAGCCGCGTGCCGCTTGGCCTGCCAGTACCTGTCAGTTGCTTCGGGAGTCCCGCAACCCGTCCATGCTTGATAGGACTCCTTTCGCTTGACAGAAGCCCTAACCCCCGGTGTCCACCATCGGGTTCGGGGCTTGCCATCACGACTGGCACCGACCACCTTGCGGCCGCAACTACGACTGGCTGCCTAAGCAATGGAGGCACGGAATGCGGCCCATTCAGACTCAATATCCCGGTCCTCCCACGAGATGCAGGCGAAGCTCTGCCGGAGATGAGAGTTGAAGACTCGACGAACGGGAGACTCTGCCAGACGTTCCCAGCACACCCTCACTACGCGTTTGGGTGTACCGGGTCTGTCCGGCATCCTTCCCCGCCATCTAATCCAACTCATCACCAGGTGGTGGTCAGTTGACAGCTCAGTCCCTCTCTTCACCCGCGTGCCCAGAAGATGCGGACGCAGGTCTGATGAAAAGACCACAAAGTCGATCATAGACCTGCGACCTAGGGTGTCCTGGTGCCAAGTGCACTTATGGACATCCTTATGTTCGAACATGGTGTTTGTTATGGACAAACTATGATTCTCACAGAAGTCCAGCAGCAACACACCACACGGGTTCTGGTCATGGAGGTCGTTTCTCCCAACCTCGCCCCTCCAAGTCACACTGTCATTGCCCACATGGGCGTTGAAGTCTCCCAGTAGAACTATGGATTTACCAGCTGGGGTGCTCTCCAGAACCCCTCTGATAGACTCCAAGAAGGCCGGCTACTCTGAACTGCTGTTTGGCGCGTACGCACAAACCACAGTCAGGACCCTTTCCCCAGCCCTAAGGCGTAGGGAAATAACCCTCTCGTTTGTTTACCGGGGATGACTCCAACACAGGGGCTAATAATAAGCCCACACCCGCTCGTCGCCTCTCCCCTGCAGCTACTCCAGAGAAGAACAAGGTCCAGCCTCTCTCAAGGAATTTGGTTCCAGAGCCCAAACTGGTGAGTCCGACTATATCTAGTCGTCTCCGCCTCTTCCACAAG
Organism: Oostethus manadensis; assembly: GCA_024372805.1. Lineage (NCBI taxonomy): Eukaryota > Metazoa > Chordata > Actinopteri > Syngnathiformes > Syngnathidae > Oostethus > Oostethus manadensis. Next base: position 770,374 of record QODF01000178.1, read on the forward strand.
CTCAGGCTCCTTCCCCACCAGAGAAGTGACATTCCATGTCCCAAGAACCAGATTTGGCCACCGACGACTAGGTTGCCCGGACACCTGCCCTCGACCACTGCCCAAATCACAATGCATTGGACCATTATGCTTGCCCCTGCAGGTGGTGGGTCCACGGGGGGGAGTTCCCGTGTGGTTTCTTCGGGCTTGGCCCGGCCAGGCCCCACGTGGGCTTATCTTAGCGTTCTTATTGACATGACAAAATGTCATTTCTGTTTCTGCGTGCTGACGTACTCTCGGAAACACTCGGGCGACGGCGGCAAAACACATCCTGTAACAGGAAGTTCAACCTTCAAAATAAAAGAAACACACTATACACACTAATAAGCACCTCAGCAGGCAGCCGGGTCTTTACACCAGAACCAACTCCTCAACAAACCCTTGATCTTGTGTTGGAGCTGATGTAAATCATTGTCAGAACTTCCTGTATTTTCCATATTTTTCCCCTATTGCTATATGCTTCCCTTTTTTAGTTTTCTCCAAGCCTCCATCGATCTACCCACCTAACTTCCATCCATCTACCCCTCTTCCACTCCATCCATCGATCTGTCCATCCATCTACCCACCTAACTTTCATCCATCTGTCCCTCTACCAATCCAGCTATCCATCCATTTACCCATTTATCTGCCGTTCCATCTGCCCATGTATCCATCCATTTACACATCTATCTACCCATCCATCTATCCATCCATCTGCCAATCTATCCATCCATTCACCCATCTATCTATCTAATCATCCATCTTTCCATCAATTCACCCATTCATCTAGCCATCAAACATTTATCATAATTCTAGTCATCCATCCATCCAGCTCACGTCCATTTCTCAATCTATCCATCCATCTACCATCCATCTATCCATCCATCCTTTATATGAAGGAAATGACGAATGCAGAGAGGCCAAGGAGGATGCAACCATCGGGGGTAAACATGTCCAGAAGTGGAGGAGGCGAGGACCTGGTGGGGGTGGATTGTAGGGGATGGAGTTGGGGGCACATCTGAGAACAATCACAAAGCGTGACAAAGTACAGACATAACAGTGTGTGCTGACACTTGTTAGCAGCACATAAACGTTTGCTTGAACGCAGCAAGCAGGCACAGCAGGAGTTGTACACAGCCGTGCAGACGTCGTGGCGATCTGCCATTTATCACCCTCTCATTAGCGCTTCATTTGCCAACCTTTAGGTTCAAGCATGGAACCTATTCATCACAACGCAGTCCCGCTGCTCCACAAGGGCTGGGGTGGGGTCGCAGGGTGGGGTGCAGGTGTGATTGTGTGTGTGTGTGCAGCTGAACATAACCCAAACATAAAGGTGACTCCTGCAACACTTGAAATATCTCTATTTACGCCACAAACGTCACCCAGCTTGAAGCTAATGTCAGCGGGATCCAAGCTTCACCAAACTTGTGGAGTTTCTCGAGTCACGCTTGGCCATGCCACATTGCAGGTACAGTATTTCTCGGATGCTTACTTACTTGAATTGCGCAATGTTATGTACAGCCACCGCGAGGCTAATTGCTGGTTCTGTATCAGTTAGCTTCACGGTATCGGTCCATACGGAATCGGAATTTGAGAATTGTACATTATTGGCATATTGGATATCAGCCAAAAATCAGACATCGGACATTCCAAGTTCCAAAATTGCAGAATTTTAAGATCATAAAGTTGAAGTATTAAAGAAAGAACACTTTTTTTTTTTAAAGTCATAATATTATGAGAAACAAACAAAATAATGACTACTGTGGAAAACTGGTTGGCGGAAAAAGTTATAATGTTATGAGATTAAAAACATATTATGGAAATGATTTATTAATTATGAAATGATAATTTAAAGAAGAAAGTTAAAATAGTTGGAAAATTAAAAACAGCAACAGCAGACAAACAGCATTTTTTTTTAAATAGTCAAAATATTGAGAAAAGTCGTATTTTAAGAAGAAAGAAGTCATCATTTTCTGAGAATAAATTTGTAATATTATAAGAAAATGTCATTTTAGTAGGATGAGTTGAAATATTAAAAATATATAGGGAAAAATTGTATTTTTTAAATGTTAATTTTTAATATTAGGAAAAACAAACAAAACAAAAAAAAGTTGTGATTTTTGGAAAATTAGGTGCGGGCAGTAGTTGTTATATTATCAAACCAATTTAAGAAGAAAGTAGAAGTCTTTGGCTATCAAAGTGTCCAATGGATTCTTTCATTTCATTTCTTTCCAGTGGATTTCTGATAAACTGGTCAATTTGTAATGTGGAGGCGGGATCTGGCTTTTAATTTTGACATTCAGTGAGATCTGACGTTGCATTCAGGATGCAGCCATCCGTGCACACATATTATTAGAAATGTAACAATATTTTTGACCAAATGTCTTATTTAGTGTCAAACATCACTTGTCTACATGTTAGAAATATCTCATTTTTAGGGGTGTCATGAGACGCGACGATACACAAGATTGGGTATGCAAGAATGGGACAAGATTTTAGCATTACATAACAGCTACTAATTATAGCTCACATTTGTGTATTGCATATATAATGTCTTGCATGTCAAACTATAATCGTGAAACTACAAAAATGTGTTTTGTGCTAACAAATGGCTTTCTGGAGCATCTTAACTTGGATTAACATTATTCCTTATGGGAGAAATTGATTTGGTTACTGTCCGTTTTGGTTAGAGTCAGACTATCTGGAACATTAATGACACTAACCAAGGTTCCACTCTACATATTTTTTCCAATATGGGTCCAGGAATTTTGGCCAATATCAGACCATCCCAAGTATTAAGAGTTAGGCGCTTGCATGCACCCAATTAGACTTCACTAATTGACAAATTTCACAACAAATACACCCTGGCTGTGTAGAACTCTTGTAAGATACATAGCAACATTTCTGACATACACTGGATCCCCCGCATTTGCGATTCAGCTTTCATGGCGGTGCAAATTTGCAGATTTTCTGTATTTAATATTTTTTACAAAAATTACGCAGAAAACATCTCATTCACCCTAAGTCGGTAATAATGTAAAAATACGCGATTACACGAGTAAAATGTAGGGCATACATGTACGTGCAAACTTGTTTGCGTTTTTTGGCTTCACTGATGTTCACATTGACGTCTTTTTCGGCAGTCCCTGAATGCACCATGTTGGCTACACCGTGATCCTGATTTCATGCGTTCATGGATCATCTTCCATTATCACTTATTATTATTATTTATAAAGCTCCGACATTGGGGGAGAACGTCATGGTAAAGCTATCTTGAGGATTTGAAGGGGGAGGAGCGAGTCGTGTGTTAAAAATAGACATTTGTAACAATTTATTGCGTTTTTTTGCCATTCACTGGTGGTCCCGGAAGGCAACTACCAGCAAAAGCGAGGATCTATTGTATTCAATGTAAGATTCTATGCTTATTCGAGAGGCTGCTGATATAGTGCCCCAGTGTGTTCTCCTAGCAGCTGTGCACCTCCAACCTGCTCAAGATAATGTGTTGTGATGGTTCCAGCAGAGGATATCCTTACACCAACTCCCGGCCACAACTGGATTGATCAGACCCAGGCATCAGTGCACCCATTCATTCCTCAGCCCCCCTTTTCTACTCTGGGGTCCACAAGCGAGAGCACACCTCAGTGGTAATGACGCAGTAAAAGGAGAACTTTGGTGAGCCCAAGCCAGCCAAATCTTTTCAAGATGCCTGCAATCAGGCGCTCAGGACCGTGTCATTGCTCTACCCTTCAAGCTTGCAACAGTCCCATTCCCAAACGCTGATTGAGGTTTCCTCAGCGTGGACTCAAACCACACCACTCAAAAAGTGATTGGATTCAAAGTGAGAATGTCTTCTACTACTCTCCTGTATAATCATTTGTGTCTTCAAGGCACGAGTCCTGCTTTGCAAACGACATTCAGCCAACTAATAAACAAATTATTCGTTTAGATTGCATACACACGGTGTATATGCGGAATTATTTGCTTCATAAACGTGCTTTCAGTGCCAGATTGCTGTTATACTGTATAATCTACTCAGATGTTGGACATTTGATAAGTGCTCCCAGCGGATCATTAAAATTCCTATAAATGAACTAAACTGCAAATGTTCGCGTCACGGGCTGAAAAAACAATGTTCAATCAAGGCACTTTCATTTTAATCATCGCTGCTTTCCTTTCCAGTCGAGTGGCCACACTTTGAAACCCAAGAAAGAAAACAAACAGCGGGAACTTTGCAAGGAAAACACATCCAAATTTAGCCTGCTTTGTCTTCCTGTCTGCGTTTGTTCCACACGTCTTCACAACCGCACATCGAAATGGAATAGAAGGAATTCAACACATTCTTCGATAGCTTTTTGGTTATACATTGGAAATATCATGTTCTTATTCGTGCAAGTTAAAACTATCGACTCACCCGACACTTTGTGCCTGAAATACCCCGGTACCGGGAGCTATACACACGTCCATCCATTTCCTATGCCGCTTATCCTCATTAGGGTCGCGAGTATGCTGGAGCCTATCCCAGCTGACTTTGGGTGGGAGGCGGGGTACATCCTGGACTGGTCGCCAGTCAATCGCAGGTCACATTCGCAGTCACATTCATACTCTAATGGACATTTTGGAGTGGCCAATTAACCTAACATGCATGTTCCCTGAAGTACCCGGAGAAAACCCACGCACGCACGGGGAGAACATGCAAACTCCACACAGAGATGCCCAACGGAGATTCGAACCCTGAACCTCCTGACTGTGAGGTCAACATGCTACCCACTCATCCACCGTGAGGCCGTTTTTCTCATTTCTTGCAACAGAAACGACATTCTCAAAACTCAGCCGGCATCCCTCTGAGGGCCCCCGTTCTGTGTGGTACCAGCTGGGTTTTTCAACAGGACTGCAGTTCACAATGCTCGCTTCTTCAGGGAGAAGAGCGTAACTCTTTTGAACCATCCTGCATGTTCCCCTGATTTAAATCCCATCAGGAACATTTGGGGATGGATGGCGAGGGAAGTTTCTAAAAATGGCCATCAGTTCCAGACAGTTGATGCCATTTGTGAAGCCATCTTCACCACTAGTTTCCTTGAAACACTCAAACTCATTTTGAAGTGATTAACAAGAACGGTGGAGCTACCCATTATTGAGTCCAACTGAGAACATTTTTGGTTCTGGTTTGGAAAGTTTCTTGTCATTTTTTGAGCGATGGTCCTAAACTTTTGATCAGCTGATAAACAGCCTCTTTCAGTTGTCGTTTTCAACCAATTACTTTTTGTTTCACTCCCCCTTCTTGCTTGCATATTGCAGCTCCACTTAAAACCTCATTAAGATCCAAATGCGCAAAAGGTCAATTCTAGCAAGTTTTCAACTGGTCTTAAGATTTCCATCAGGACTGGATCTCACCCAAAACACTTCCCTCTCGTGTCTAAACTACATTTCTTTCCCATATAAATTATCAGTGGCCCCAACATCCCACACTGCACTCACACTGCCATGGATAAGCAAAGTCTACGTATTTTGTGCCTTAAGCAAGTGGTTCCCAGTTATTTTCTGTCACGGGGCCAGAAATGTCGTCGCCCCCCCCAATTTGAAATACTATTGACGAGTGATAATATCTATTTACTTATCTGCACTAAAACCGAGTTTGAAACTGAAGCCAGGAAAATGGAACAAAGTGCAGAGCTGTGAAGTGTATTCAAGAGTCAAGTGGCATGTTGACTATAATAAATGCGGACATATTGGCAGGTGTACACAAACACTGAAAGTACTCCCTGAACCACCACCTTAAACGAAGCTTTTTCAAGCATAAAAATGGATAAATGAGGAAAAATTTTAAATATGGGGCATTCAGAAGATGCATTCAAGAATGTAGTGAATCTAGTGTCAGCTGTCCTTTTTCTCTTCGATTGTTGATTTGTGGCTTGAAATAGCTCGGCGTTTAAAAATCAGCCCGATGTCTGCCACCACTTACACGGACATGCAACAAATTCACATGGAATGACTTCAAATGTTGTGATGCTCGAAAATACTCCTGCTCCTGACCGCTCATTTATTTTCTTAGATTGCTGCTGACTATTTATATTGGGGGGGGGGGGACCCCATGAGACCCCATGAGACCCCATGTGTCATTTATGTTGTGTTCCAATACTCCAATACTTCCAGGCTGTGGTCATTATCCACATTATCTCTTCATTTCAGGAGACCTTTCCCATAACGGACATGTGATGACGATTAGAGTGGCATTGTCATTGCCAGGATGCGTCACTGTCATCATTGCCGTTGTCTTTTCTGTTGCTGATGCCTCACGTGAGGAACTGGGAGATGTTGGTGATGGCTGGTGCGCTACAGCTACACCTCTGACCAGCAGACGGCCATAATTACGAAAATAAACACCGGTAGCAACATCAGCAACAAGTAGATCACGAGACGACACGATAAAGAAGATCGGGTCTACAAGAACGAGACATTACTTTTAAGAACGACATGAAAAAAAATTTCACTTCTGTGTTACACTCTTCTGCGCTCTGTGTGTATGCAGGCGCCCCCGCCTCCGCCCACTTAGACAAAGAGTATATTGTATCATTTCATTATTTGTCGAATTAATAATTGATTATGGTCCCAGGCCTAGTGCCCAGGAGAGTTGTTTTTTTTTCTTGTTCTTGTGACACCACTCTTAGTCCGTGATACCTTCACTCCTGCCCCAGGCAGGTTGTTGTTGATGTCACTCACAGCTCTTCCTTTACAGCTGACCTCAGTCTACCAATGTTTGTGCAACGCTTCCGATTGATTTCCGATTCATAATCGCTTCTCTTTCACCCCACAGACAGCTCAGTGTCTGCAGTCTACTCAGTCCAAATCTATCTAGAATACTTCGCTTAAAAATGTATTCAGATGCGTCGAATAGCCATTTATTTATTATAAACTGAAAAATATTTGTGTTCTTGACTTGTGTTTGTGAATGAAGAACGTTTCCTTCTCCGGCGAAAGTTCTGATACTTTGTTGTAAAAGTGCGATCACCTTCCGGTGAGCTTGGGTATATAATCCTCCATCGTGGCAGTTAAATTCATTCAGTCATTCAGCAGAGCCTAGACAATAGCTTTAATGCATTTGATCTTTTGCTAGCTTTGTGCTAACAGGAAATAAAAGGGAGTCAGTGACAAGCACCGTCCAGGTTATGTACGGCCCCGCCCCTTCAGGATGCATCAGTGCTGCGGGTAACTCCTGCATGACATTACTGTGGAATTAGCCACACTTACGTTAAATGCATGATGTGCTGTATAATAGCCTTTATATTATCAGGTGCCATGATCCAACCCAGTGTGCAAACAGACGGGAAACCGAGAAGCTACAGTGTTCTCCCAGTTTTTGATCAGGAAATCAGAAAATTCAGCTAGTTTTACTTAAGAGAATGCTTAAAATGACTGGAATAATACAGAAAATACATTCATAATACAGTTCTATGGACAAGTATGCATATTTTTATGTTATTGTTTGTATTCCTGTTCATGTGTTTTTATAAATGGGGGAAACTGTTATGCTTGGTCTACCGTCTTCGTCCTGTTTCCACCTGCCCGTCTTGTTGACGCAGGGCTTTGCATGCCCGCTTCTTCTAAGGCTGGGGGCGGAGCAACAGCGCGAGTGGATCAGTCTGATTCATAAATCCCAGGTCCACACCAGATTCTTCCCTATGCGTCCCTCGCGTAGACCGGAGTTCTTGTGTCTGTGCCACTACTTCCTTGCGACCCTTTTACTAACATCCATGTTGCTCTTTTTCCTGAATTATTTGCTTTCTAGCCTTAAGGCAAAGTAGTCGCTCTTTTGATTATGATTATTATTATTATTAGGTTTTCAAATTCTCCTTGTGGGACTAATAATGGCATATGTATTTTTTAATCCTTGGTTTGCACTTTCTTCTAGGTGATCTTATTTCCCCAAAGCCTTAATAAATTGGTCCACAAACCCTCCTCGTGGAAGATTCCGGGAGGACAAACAAGGGACTTAAAATAATAATTTAAGACAATAAAGACATGCCAAAAGAAAAGTCAATTCATTCATTCATTTTCTGTACCGCTTATCCTCATTAGGGTCACGGGGATGCTGGAGCCTATCCCAGCTGGCTTTGGGCAAGAGGCGGGGTACACCCTGGACTGGTCGCCAGTCAATCGCAGGGCACATATAGACAAACAAACATTCACACTCACATTCATACCGATGGACAATTTAGAGTCACCAATTAACCTAACATGCATGTTTTTGGAATGTGGGAGGAAACCGGAGTACCCGGAGAAAACCCACACACGCACGGGGAGAACATGCAAACTCCACACAGAGATGCCCGACGGAGATTTGAACCCAGGTCTTCCAGATCTCCTGACTGTGTGGCCAATGTGCTAACCACTCAGCCACCGTGCGGCCCGAAAAGTCAATTAATTAAAGAAATCAGTCCTCAGCAGGTAGAAGCAGGGCAGCGGACCCAACTTGCCAGGGCGACCGGGCTCGCCGGGGGACAAAAAAAACAACGACTCCTACAAAAACAACCACCCCACCTCCGCTGTACGTCGGAGTTACAGACCTGCAGTTGAAGACTTCTGTTTTAGATCATGAAACTGACATTAGAACTACTCCAAATCCACGTTGGCAACAAAGGCCGCTTGAAGGACACCAGCTTACTTGGGTTCAGGGAGGAGTCTCAAAAAAACCCAGCTTATGTGGGGGCTACAGGCGAGCAGTGTACTTTGGGAAGGCATCTACTTTGCTTCAAAGACAGTAAAAAAGCCAGTCTCAGAAGCTTCAACACTGACAGAAGAACCTGGCAGGTCACAGAAGACAAGAGAGTCCACAGAAAATGTTGACCCCAGAGATTTAAAAAAATCCCCTGCAGTGATATTGAAGCCTATGGACATGACCTGAGGCCTCGGGGAAGACCTGTTGGAGAAACCGTCTTTCAGCTGGCCTGGGAGCACCTCGCCATCGCTGGGAGGAGCTAAACAAAGTAGCCGTGGAGAGCAAAGTCTGGGCTTCCCTGCTTAGGCTGCTGGCCCACAACCCGACCTCGGATAAGTGGAAAAAGATGGATGGATGGATTGTGTGTTTGTATCGGGAAAAAGGCTGCACGCCTAGTATATAATAATACGTTTTTATTTCTTTTTTATCTTTTGTCACTTTTGTATGACAGTGTGATTGTTCTTCTTTTATTCTATCAACTGTGAATTAACTATCACAACCAAAAAGTACATTTGACAATTTATTCTATTTGGAGTCAATGCAAGCAATTGCAATGCCAGCTCTGGAGAGAGCGGCCAGCCGCATTTTCAGGTCGAAACTGCAAAGTAATTTATCATCTGCATGAAATACACCGTTGTGGGTGCCCTGAAAATGTTTTTCTTTTTAAATGGCTTCCAGATTGGAAACATTTGGCAACATTGCCATAACGCTTGCTATGCGATAACTATCTAAAATCGATGATATCAGCGTCTAAATATTTTGAGTGACATGACTCGCCCCTGGCAACATTTTGTCTTACATTCCAAACTGACATGCAGCGGCGACTGTATTTGCATGCATGCTATCTTCTATAGCTTTGGCGCCACGTGGTTCTTTCTGTGTACAGCGCCACAGGTAATCCCAGGAGCATATATGTGTGTGTGAGAACAGGCTGTGCTCGTTCCAAGTGCTCTGTTGTACACAGTACTTAACCACAACAGAGCGGAACATATTCCATTCCTAACATTGTCGTTGGTGTTTTGTGACCCACTCGGGGCGACAAGCTCACTGTGAGTTCAATATCGGCCATTTATAGACCCGCCTATCTAAAGCAAGTGGGACTCCTGATTGACACAGTATAGTATATAATATTAATATAAAAGGCTAAGACCTAACACCACACTTTGGTATCAAGTGGCAGGCCATAAGATATGGTACACCGGGTGGGTGAAGGAAGGCCTTCTAGCATGAGAGCATAGTCTTCCCTTTAAGGCAGAGCCATCTGGTGGCCATCAGCACACCTCCCTGCTCCACCTGACTATTATCTAAATGAAGCAATGTTCTATATCAGGGCTTTTGACGACATAACTAGCCTGCTAATATTCGGAGGAAGTGCTGGAGGTCAGGGAGCGCTCAGCCGCTTGACCCTGAGGTCGGAGGAACCCGAGCTGCACGAGTGGCACATGGCAATGAATGAGTCCTAATGATTTAGCCGCTATCTTTTACACAGCCCAGAGAAAAGCAATCTCTCAGGCAATCTGGCTCTTGAGCAAAAGCAGAGGTTCGAAAATAAGCCCCACTTGTTTGGGCTGTTTCATCAGCGCAGCATGTCAGTGGAATTCCCGTCTGCAATGATGAATAATTACCCACAGATGACCACACGGCAGCTCTGGACGCGCTCCTGCCAAGATGTATTGCGTGCAGTTGCTTTGCTAACTGGGTCCAGGAAATGCAGCAAATGTTTGTTTATTCCAAGGTTAAGTGACTTCAGCACCTTGTTAAAAAGGATCTCCAGAGGATTAGCGGAGCGTTCGACATTTAAGATGCTTGCTGATGCGTGCCATCGCTTGGAGGTTCTTGAAAAAAACTCCAGTAAACATTGGCTTTGTGCAAAGTATGACTTTCCTTCGCTTACTACTGGAAGGAAACACAATCACACCTCTTACCGCCATTTCCTTCGTTCTGTCAGAAAGCGGGATAGCCTTCCATCGCACTTGTTTTTCAACTTTTTTTGATCACCGCTAATTGGTTCCAGATAGGTGAATTACCGCAAAGGATTCCTTTTTTATAAGTGCAATATTTTCCTAGTTGTAACATAGAAAATCTATTTACAATCCTCTAATTTTTTTTTTATTAGAGCTCTCTAGACAGGAAATAACACCCCTATAGGCACTTAAATTAAAAAAACGTAAAAATTTTGAGATTAAATCTCATATGAGATTAAAAATCATAACGAGAAAAGTCGTAATATAACTTTTACCCCAGGCCAAAGGTCACACAAGTCTTGGGCAATGCCTGTTAAATGCAGCATTAAAATCAACAAGATTTTGAGAATTAAGTCGTAAATTTATGACAAAAATGTTTTATATTTATGAGAAAAAGATCGCCATACTACAAGACTAAAAACGTAACTTCAGTTTACAGGCATTGCCTGAGACAGCTATGAACCAGGGAGCCGTACGTGGAGGGGGTGGGGTAATAGAGCGTAGCGGTGAGACGATGCTAGCCCATGCTAACCTGGTTGTGGCCAACTGCTCTGTTTTGCCTTCCATTATAAAGAAAAGCTTGTCTGAAAGTTTCCTTCCTTGCCTGAGACAGCTACGAAAAGAGCAGCCTTACGTGGCGGGGCGGGACACATGAGGGTAACGGTGAGATCATGCTAATCATGATGCTAACCCCGTTGCGCCTAACTGCCCTGTTTCGCTGTCTGAGTAAATGTGTTCCGGTGCTCGACGAGGAGCAGAATGGGTGGCGGACAGGAAGTGCCGCTGTGGGTTCAGAGTGGAGTTTTAGTTTCTCGTGGATATAGCCGCAAATCTGTTAAGGATGTACGATCCACATTTTTTGGCATCCAATCCGATCTAAAATCTCTCAGCATAAATAGTCAGACATTTGTCCAGAAGCCATCCATACAGGTGGTACTGATTTGTCTCCTTGCATGCAAGTTTTACTCAACAGTACGTCTGATTCATCTCATTTGGCTCCGACCGACAGCATCTTTTTCTTTTTGTATTCCTGTGTCTCTTCCCCTGATTTCCATCCCGGGTTTTCCCAGCATTGTTGTTTCTTGAAGTAAATATTGACACTTCTACCCCGCCTTGCTTCCTTCGGGTCCGGGTCCACCTGTCTTTACCTCCACCACCCAACCGTGACAGGCAAGCCTTGTGGTCATCTTAGTGAGCAGTCAGTGCATCAAACAGACTTTCCCCCAAGCTTTGATCTTGCTCATGTTCATTTACCCTCTAATGGGTGGGCTGTCCGCTCACTCATGACAGTGGTTTCCTTGATGGGCGGAGAGCTCTTTGCTTTCCAAAACTGTGGTCCTGCCGAAGGTTAACAAACACACCAGCTAAGAACGCTTGAGCAGGGAGCAGTACTTACGGTAACGAGGCGTTTTACTTCGTTTCAGAGAACAGGATCGATGGCAAAGCTCTACTTCAGCACTGCTGCTCATGGGATGTTGAGTTCAAGCACACTGGTAACTTTGAGTGTTAGGGAATAGGCTGTCAGACATCACAGGATGGTAAAATACTGCGGCCTTGTGAGGAAAAATCTGATAAAACAACAAAACAGGGGATCTGCAGGGTCTTAAAATCTTTGGCTAAAATGTTCTTACAATCTCAGGAAATTTCTAAAAATAGGAAAAGGCACTTCACAATAAATTAAATATATTTAAAAATATTCAAACAGTAAGGACAGAAACTCTGAAAAACAGAATAAAAACTTACACCTCTTCAAATGGTTTTGAATGTGTATTTTGGCAAAAACCCATTAACATTTTGATGTTTGAGAACGCTATAAGTTGACCTAAATACAAAATCTATGCCCCGCCCTATTTAGGTAGGCGCATACAAATTGCTGGGGCTTAAATTGGTACATTTTTGGTATGAAATTAACAGGAATTCATCACAAGTTGCTAGTTTTTGAAATCTATTTACATTTGCATGTAAGTTAAATGATCAGTGTGGCTGTGGGATTCCCAGCGGCCGGGTATGGTGGTATGGCCCCGTGTCTCAAGGGAGCTCGCGGTGGTGCTGCTCGATGCATTGGGGGGGTCATGCTCCGGCGTCTTCCTAGTCGGACCCTCGCCTCAAGCAACACGCCTCTTCCTTCATGGTATGCTCTCCTTCAGCAGATATCTGCAGCGGTGTGCCGGGGGGACGCCACTTTCAGCCCTACTCTATGTCCTTCTATGTCCCTTCCTGCTTGACAAAGTGCTCGTGGCGGCGTAGCAAGCAAATAGAACGTGAGGTGCATTCACAGACATTAGGTAAATTCATTGGACTTACCTACTGATGACGCACCATCGGGAGCAACTGGAAATTCAGTATCTTGCCAAAGGATACTTCGACATGATCACAGGAAGACGGAGGATCGAACCAGCAACCTTTGGGTTGGGAGACATCGGCCTTGGGGAGAGATTATGTCTCTCAGCTGGCCTGGAAACGCCTCGGGATCCGCCGGGAAAAGCTGGACAAAGTGGTCGGGGAGAGGGAAGTCTGGGCTTCCCTGCATAGGCTGACCTGACCTCGAATAAGAAAATGGATGGATGGATACTCTTCCACCTGAGCCATGCCACCCCTTTGTTACTTTGTTGTTCTTTTCTGCCCGGGCAAAGACCCTCTACTCACTGAAAATGGGTCAGCAACCCACTTTTGGTCGATGACCCACCAGGTGAGCGTCACTGTTCTATACTGCTTGTCCTCGTTAGGGTCCAAGGGGCATCTTAGCACTTCCCTTGATTTTACACTTACCTGGACATATATGGAGACACATGTTTAGGGGGTCACATGTTGTTGGGGTGCGGGTAGGTCTCCGGTTTGCAATACTTCCCCTGATCAATGTACTTTATAATAATCAGACGTTTACGCTTACACCGCAAGGCTTGATCAGCGCAAACGTAAAAACAAACAAGAGCACATTGGTCTCTTTTGCCAGCACTAGATCATATTTGAGTGTTTTATTCTAATGATGTGTGGTACAAATAAAAAAAACTACTCTGATGCTTTCAGGAAACCGGATACCAGCTATATAAACTTTAGGATATTTTAAAAAGTTTGATGTAATTAAAACATAAAAAATAACCCATTCATATTTAAAGAATAAATATAACTACATAATTTATAACATGAAAAAATTTATACATAAAACTATATGATATATATATAAATACAAATATATTAAAATGAATACATTAAATTAGGAGGAAGCAAATATTTAATTATATTCTATTTCATTTGATTAAAATTGCACTTATATATCTTATGGGGTGTTCCTAACGTCTAGACATATAGTGTAGTATGAAATCGCATTATATATATATTTAAAAAATCATGCTATATACAGTAATATGAATACAAATATAATGAATAGATTAAATGAAAAACATTTTCCTAAATTATAAATTTAGTGACACGGTACTATTACAAATGAAGTACATTATTTATTATTAATAAATAAATCATTAAAAACATAATTAAAGTGAATATAAATGTGAATACAATACAAAAATATTATATATATCATTAAAATAAATCAATAAAATGAAAACTGGAACTATAGATTTATATATCATTTATAAGAAACTGCAGAAGCGGCCCCGTTGTGGGCGGGCAAGGAAGACGTCGTCACAAGGGGAAGAATATGTTTTACACAGTAACTGTATTGCAAATGTAAACAAAGCGGACAAGCATATCATTCGACGACAATATGTTTGTTCCTCTGAATGAAACGTTTTTAAAAAAGCCAGACATGATCTCCAAAAGAATTGTCTAAATACAGAAAAATATATATTCAGGTTGAAAAGGATTTGCAAATACTACTACTGTAAATAACAGTAAGGGAAGACGGCTACAACAGACACCATTCGCTGCTCCGTCACAGCGAATGCCATTAATCGATGGGAGGTTAAAAACAAAAGCACAACATTGTACAAATGAAAGGGTGACATGAGGCCTCACAGTACATCTGTGATCAAATCACTGCTGCTATACGGCGCAGCGCAAAAAAAACAACCAAACTCTGAAAATGTGTTGGCCGTAGAAAAAATACACAAGGTATTGATGTTTATATCATGACAGTATTGCAAAAAATCAGAATATGACACTGATAGCAAGACGAAAAAACACGCATGGTTCTGGTGCCGCGTAGGACAGACACCCTGAAAAAAGGAACTCCACAAGTTGATGAAACATTAGAAAAAAAACCAAACCCTCTTCAGTATAAAAAGCTACAAACATTAATAAATTACATCACGGACACGGAAACACTTCACAAGGTGCTAATAAAATAATTCTCAAACCCTCCTGGAGACTAGAACTTGAACAAGAGGCTGGTCATAAAAACTTTAGGACTTTTTTTTGTACTTTTTGTATATATATATATACAGTATACAGTATATATATATATATTTATATATATATGTATATAGTTTTTCCTCAAAGCTTCATCTCCTGTTCAGACAGAACCACAAAGTATGTAAGGCCATAGAACAACTAAATAAAAAGCATTTCTTCAGTTGTTTCCCAGGCAACACCAGGAATCCCAACACAACGAAAAATAACCTCGTCCTGCGTGTGTGTGTGTGTGTTTATTACATTACATTTATTACATTTGTATGTTTACTACATACAGGTTACCCAGAAAGTATTCACGATGATCACTTGTTCATTTTATGTTACAGTCGTGTTCCAAAATGGAACAAATGCATTTTTTCCCATCAAACTTCTACGTGAGGGGTGCCCAAACGTTCTTCACCGAGGGCCGCATACAGAAAAATCAAAGTATCATTTACATTTTGTAAAATGTGTATATAAGTATGTATATTATTAACACTGACCTTTCTTCCTTATTTTAGCACTTTTTTTGTTTCATCTATATTCATGTGAATAATTTAGGCCATAAATTTATGACTTTATCCCCAAAAATTTGTTTGTTGTTTACTTTCTTACATTATGAGTTAAAAAAATCTTTTGTTTCCCTTTAATTTCAAATTTAAGTTCCTAAAATAGACTTTTCCCCCCTCATAATATTACAAATGTGTTATTGTAAAATTAGGATTTTAATTTCTTAAAAGGCTTTTTCATGAATATCATCATTTTATTGCCCTAATATTTTGACTATTCTTGTAAAATGACTTTTTTTATTCCATTTGTTTTTAAAATTCCAGCTAGGCGCCACAAATGGCCCCTGGGCCACACGTTGGACACCCCTGTTCTAGATGAGAGCCAATTGATGTTTGCTGGCACCTGATCTGTGTGCAAAATTTGGAAGGACAAAATGTATTTGATCCATTTTGGCATAGCTCTGTAACAAAATGTGGAAAAAGTGAAGTGCTGTTTTGAATCCTTTGCAGATACTCTTTCCTTCTGTATACACACGTGTGTGTATACTGTATATACACACACACACACACTTATAGGGTTTCCATAAAGTCTGGACACATAAGCAAAAATGCAAATATTATGCAAATATTGAAAATCAATTCTATTAAACTGTTTAAAATATATTTACATACCAAATATTTAATATGTACAATACAAATTAATCATGTACAAGAAAATTGTTTTGTTTTTATTAGGGGTGTCCTTCAATATAAAAAAAATGTAATATTGGTAAATATTGGTATCGGGTTTTTTCCCTTTAATGAAAACCATTTTTAAAAAACGCTGTACAGTATACGGGCCTACGGGCATGTAAACAATCGTGTTTGCTCGCTCTGTTCCTGACCCTGTGGCGTCTCCTTTGGATATTAAGTGTTAGTTATGCGAGGCCAAAGCAATGCTTCCATACTTTCAAAAAACTGGATAACCAGCCCTTCTCTAACGTGCAAGACGCTAAAGTCGACAAACTCCTTTTCCAAGCTCAACAGCAAGTATTTCTCTGATGTTTTACAATGTTGTTTACAGCCACCCAGAAGCTAACTGCAGATGCTGTATTTTTCCACGACAGGAAACATGTAATTTTATATATCGCTATGGGTTGATATCGGAATTGAGAATTGGTCGATATGAATGTCCGGATATCGGAAAAAAGACAAAATTGTACATGCCGGTATTTATTAATAATTATTAGTAGTAATAGTATTACATATATATAAAATTATTGGTAATTATTTAAAATAATTAATTATTGTGTGTTAATCCAAACTTTTTAGTTTTATGTATGTATATTATATAGTGTACATTATATGTCCAGAGTTTTGGGACACCCTGTGTACACACACACACACACACGCACACACACACACGCACACACAGATATACATATGTATACAAAAAAAATGAGAATATGGTGCAAAAAGTATTTGAGTCACAGGGAGGCAATTAAAGGCTGAGGAAGTTTTTGCAGATCGTATTTAGATCGCAGCGTGAAACCGTCCGTTTCCAATACTCCAACTTTGTTCATGGGATGTTGGATCATCAAAATGATTAGGAAATGAAGAAATATGTCCCCGTGTGTAGCCAATCTGTTTGGAACGTAAGAATAATATGTCCAATATCATAGTTTCACTTTTTGAATTGAACTCCTGAAAGAAGATTGACAATGCACTAGTGTGTGTGTGTGTGCGTGTGTGTGTGTGTACACATGAAGGCGCGGTAGGAAAAGTAAGTCTAGAAAGGCTATGTACGAGCTACATTCTATTTGATGTGAAAAGTACTAGGATTTGGGTGCTGCCTGCGAAAGCAAGCGAAGCTCGAAAGAAACCCCCGCGACCGCAGTCATGTATCAGCATCCTCCGTCCTTCTTTTCCCCGCCGACTGCACGCCGAGTCCAGTCCCGTGGCGTCCGTAATGCCACGCGGCGTGTATATACTGTTGGTTATGCGGTAACGCTCCTCGTTCACTTTGTGCTTTACACGTTTCCTGACGTCCTGTCCGTCCCTAAGAAATAAATAAACATCCACCGTGATAGTGCTTTGCAAACGCAAATCCTAACGCATCAGGATGACTAGAAAAGTGTATTCATGCGCTTAGTTTGTTGAACTCGGGGCTGATGATGAGCTGCATCAGGCAGAATGAGTCCATTACCCCCCCCACCCCAGCCCACCCCAAAGCCAGCTCACATGCAAGTGAAGACATGCAAAGGATGCTTGGTGAAATCCTGGAATGACTTCTTCAGGTTGGAGCCTTTCCCTGACAAACTGATGTAGTCCAATGGGAGACGTTCTATTAAAAATATTTATAGTCGCTTATGTACACTTTAGTCGCTGAAAAAGTCCAAGGAGAGGCAAAAACCTATTTGCGTGATGTTGGTCTTGGAAAGTGAAAAATCGCGTCCTGATACGAGGTTCAGGACGTCCCAGTCCTACAGTTGGCGTCATGCTACAGGAGGAGTTTGCCATTTCGATGAATCTTTAAGATCTTTCCAAGTCTCTGTTTGGCTGTGGCCATGCCTTTCTTTAGCCTCTTAGCTGTGAACACAACAAGACAATCCGTAAGACACACGTGGGGGGAAAAATGATCTTCATTCATGATCTTCACAATGTTAGGCAAGACTTCCGACTCCTTTGGTGACAAGTGATTTCGGACTCAGACTCTACTTCAGGGGCAAACTTTTTGGCTGCCGGGCCACATAGGGTAGGGGTCGTCTGTACACAGGTGGTCATAAAACAGAAAAGCATACTTGCTCATGGTGCAACAAAATGAAAAACACATACATCTACTATCACTGCCAGGTGGGTGAAAAAAAACAACATAACTCGTAACTTAAAGCTGTTATTTCCAAATGCCCGCAAGGCATGCTGGGTAGTGTAGCGGCAACAACAATATGAACTATACAACATTGGATGTCAAGAGTATGCTAACTCTGTATTTACTTCTCTGATAACCTTGCAATCGAGCAAAAATGCGACAAACACGGCAAAATTTTGGGAGAAGAGTACTGCAAGCTACCCAGCATGCCCTGTGGTGGGAACATATGCTGATTTTTTTATTGTGCGTAGATATTTATACATAGTGCAGTACGGAGGTTACTTTGTGCGTCATGTTGTCGCTTTTTTTGGACAAGCTACAGTTTGCATCTGACTATTTTGGCAGCCAATAGAAACACAAGTCGTGATGCTACGGTTTTGATGTTAAAAGTAAAAAAAAAACACCTGTTGAGTTGAGTTTAAGATCCCTGCGCTAACCACCAAGCATGCATGTACATCCTTTATTGACTAAGTGCAGCTCTTACAGAAGCCTTTTCAATTGTTTTTAGTGAAATACTTATTTCCCAATCAAATACAAATGTATTCATAACCTCTTTTTCATGTTTATTTCTGCATAGGGTCCATATCTTTGTAGGAGACCAAATACTCACCCTGCCCCACTATACATATACAGTCATCCCTCGCCACTCTGTGCTTCAAATTCAGCAGCTTCACTCTATCATGGCTTTCAAAAATACATAAATTAATAAATCACGCTGTTTCGCGGTTGGATTCAGCCTAATATTAGTCAAAAACTGTGGACATTTAAGTATCTTTTTGTTGTCAAAATGAAGTATTCTATACTGGTCACTAGGTGTCAGCAATGTTACTGTAATGTTTGGTGAGACACACAAGCACCAGAACAGGCTTTTATGGCAGGTTTGAATGGTCTCGCAACTGGCATAATAATAATAACTTAATGATAATTATAAGAAATAACACGGGCCAGAAACCCTGACGCCACTTCCTGTTCTTCTGGAACACACACAAGCACGCGTCATATTTTTGTCTCAAATAGCTTATTTCTTCACTACTGTCTAGGTTGCAAACAGTTTTGCTATACCAGCATATTGATTTATGAATAAGAAATCATACTTTATGGAAATTCACTCAACACGGTCGGTTCTGGAGCCAATTACCCCCGATACATGAGGGACGCGGGGGTATGCTGGAGCCTATCCCAGCTGACTTTGGGCGAGAGGCGGGATATAGCATTCACACTCACATTCATACCTATGGACAATTTAGAGTCGCCAAGCAACCTAGATGGATAGAAATGAGGGACGACTGTACACAAAGTACTTTTCAGATGCTGGAGAAATCATCAATTCATACTTGTGCGATGGTAACATATTTGGAGGTTGTGGTATCACGTTGTGAGTACCCCTTATGAAGGTGACTGACCTTTGGCATCTGCAGAAGCTCCACGATCGGCCTTTGCCGTGGTGTTGCTGTTGGTGCTCGTGGTGTTGCTGTTAGGAGAAGACATGGACGGTCGCCTTTGGCTGAGAAAAACTCCTGGCGCCATGGGCTGCGACCCGACCGGGGACTTGACTGTTCCAGTGTTGAACTCATGGTCTGTGAGGCTGCCGTCCTGGGAGTCCAGATTGTGGTCTGGCGAGCTACTATCCTGAGACATCTTCAGCGGCTCTTCTATCATTGTCTTCTTTTTGGTCAGTTTTTTTTTCTTGGTTTTTTGTTGCTCCTCCTATTGACATATTGTTTTACTAATACCTGGATTTGCACAGCAGAACTGGAAAGTACTAATTGTCCCTGAATAAACATACCTGGTGAGAAAGCTTTGCTGCAGCAGCAGCCAGGCCCGTTTCTATGGAGGCTACTCGCGCTCCGTCTCTTGCGGGCCTTTCCTGTCGAGGAACCGAGGGTCCTACACGAGCTACGAGAAAGTTAAAACAAACACTTTTCATCTACCAAACTAACAGATGCGGAGTATGATGTTTATTTGGACTTCAACAACCTGTCGGGCTGTATGGAATGTCGTCACTGCTTTTCCTTTTTTTCGATCTGGATTTGAAAACCGGATTGTCCTCCTCAGACTCCAGTGAGGGATAAACTGTGACAAAAAAGATGGGACTTTGGACTCATGATAAGAGGATGCACAACTAGAGTTCTAGGTTTGGTGGAGGCCAAACGGAGCCAAGCCCGCCCACGAGCACAGTAACTGCATCCATGGTCAGATGTACAAGTGTGTGTTATACAGGGTGATTGATTTTGATGCATGTTTGTCACACATAAATGTTTCAGATCATCAAATAAGTTCAAAAATTAGCCAATGACATCAAAACTGAGCACAAAATGCAGTTTTTAAAGGAAACTTTTTGTTATAATGGGAGAAAAAAATCCAAACCTACATGGCCCTGTGTGAAAAAGTGATTGTCCCCTGAATGGGTCACACTTAGAAGCAAAACTGCAATCAAGAGTTTTTCTTGCAATGAACGTACAATGAGTCTCTTGCAGCGCTGTGGAGGACTTTTGGCCCACTCATCTTTGCAGAATTGTTGTAATTCTGTCACATTGGGGGGGGTTTCCAGCATAAGGCGCCTTTTTAAGGTCAGGTCAAATCTCAATAGGATTCATGTTAGGACTTTGACTAGTCCACTCCAAAGTCTTAATTTTGTTTTTTGTCAGCCATTCAGAGGTGGAATTGCTGGTGTGTTTTGGATCATTCTCCTGCTGCAGAACCCAAGTTGGTTTCATTTTGAGATCACCAACAGATGACGTTGTGAAATGCGGAATTATTTATACCAGATGTAATGGAACACACACCTTCCAAAAAAACCACAACGTATTTTCCCAATAGTGTTGGGGATCATCAAGATTTTTTCTTCCATCCGCTTATATCCAGGCCTGCAGTTTTTTGGATGTTGTTGTGGGTCTTTTGTAACCTTTTGGATGTGTTGCTGCCGTGGTCTTGGTGTAATTTTGTTTGGCTGGCCACTCCTGGGAAGGCTCACCAACGTTCCATGATTTTGCCACTTGTGGATAATGGTTCTCACTGTGGTTCACTGGAGTCCCAAAACTATAGAAATTACTTTTTAAGCTTTTCCAGACTTCTAGATGTCAATTAATCTCAGTTAATCGCTTTTGTTAAAGATAAGACCATTCTGGTTTGGATTTTTTTAAATATTAAAGAAGGAATAAGTCTACTTCATCCTAATGTTCTACATGTAGGCCATATTTGTGCAGTACAATGGATGCTTACATATTGAGGTCCTCATGTTGAGCATGTAGGGCTGCATACGTTACATTACTTTTACTCAGTCTGAACCTGCAGAGGATTTAACAAGCATGCAAGCAATTATATTGTATGGATAGTATATTTAGAAACTTCTAGTGGTAAGTCAAATGAATATTTCGTTTTTGGTACAATTGTTAAGGTATAGTGATGATAAAATGAATCTTAGGTAACGTTTGGTCTTTTCTAGAATGATGGTTTCATCAAGGATATTGGGGGAAAACCCTGACAGGAAAATCACGGATTTATTGAGTGTTTCTGACATGAAGTGTAATTGCATCCTATAACATGAGTTGCAGTGGAGGTCATTCTTGATGTGCTGTTTAAAAAATATGCACACAATTTCTGCTACGCAGAGAATATTGAGCTTGGTAATTAGCGTGAACGCCTTCTGTTTTTGTCTAACAGCCTGCAAAAGCAAGGAGGTAGTAGATAAGGGGCATCAGACCACACCGAGATACCCAAGGGAGATTCGATCCCAGATCTCCTGACTGTGAGGCCAACATGCTACCCAATCATCCACCATGTAGCCCCTATGTCATACAAATAGTACTGAAGAATTAGCACCAGCCTTGCATCAGAAATGAATACAAAAAATACAAATTCAAAAGGAATGATTCAGCTTTGGACCTTACCATAATCTGAGTCTTTAAAGCACGCATCCATGTGATCTTGGTCATCATCATAATCAAGGCTCTCAATGCTGCTGCTTTTCCGGGGTTTTTTAAAGAGGCGTTTTGTGGGCTGCTTGCTGTTACTGCTGCCACCGATGCAGACACCCCCGCTGGTCTTCTTGCTGGTCTGCAAGCTGTGCAAGATGTTCTTTGACTGACTATTGTTTCTAGACTGATTGTTGCTCCATGGCTGCTGCAAGCTGTCTGACGATGACAGGTTGGCCATGGACAGCATGCCCTGGATGGCCTCCTGTGTACTGGGAGATGCAGGTGGTTGACTGGAAGTGTGTAAATAAGAAACACACAACAACATCACCATTACATGGCAGTCACAACTCTGACAGGAATGGAGGTGGGAAATATGTCAGAAAGGCTTGGAATTCCAAAGCCTACATTTAAGATTAAAGTATTAAGATCCATTCATACTGTCAATATTTCTAAACCATGACACCAGTCTCACCCTTCAACTGTCTATGCTACTTTCCACATCTTCTTCAAATGTCTAGCAGTAGGTTGATTTAGATTTGCCCAATTGTCGGATCTGGGAAAGTTCCAGTGTGGCAGCTGTTTGTTCCAGTAGCCTAGGAGAAGTTTGTCAAAGAATGCTTGGAAATGACCTTACAGTGGTTGCTATTGCTGTTTTCATGCATGGCTTCTTGGAGTTCCACATACCTGTGAACCCTCCAAAAGAAGCGCCCATATTTTGCCCTGGACAGAATTTCTACGTGCATCTAGGGCGTTGAAGGGATCTGGTTGGGGTGCTGCAGGATTGAGTCTCTGCTTTCTGCAGATGCTGTGGTCCTGCTGGCTTAATCAGGCTGTGATCTTCACCGCTCAATAGACTGGTTCATAGATGAGTATGAAGCAGCTGGAATGAGAATCAGCACCTCCAAGTCCGAACCCATGGTTTTCACCCGGGAAAGGGGGGAGTGTTATTGCCTAGATCGGGAATAAGTTCCTGTTTCAAGTGGAAGAGTTTAAGGACCTCTGGGTTTTGTGCACAGGTGAGGATAGAAAACAATATTGACAGGCGGATTGGTGCGGCATCTGCAGTGATCCAGAATCTGCATTGGCCCGATCGGCCCAAAAAGGCAAAACTCCGGCTTTACTGGTCGGTCTATATGCCTACCTTCACCCATGGTCACGAGGGACAAGATGTTGGGTACAAGCAGGCGAAAAGAGTTTAATCCGGATTGTGGCTGGGCTCTCCTTTAGAGATGGGTGAGAAACTTGGTCATCTGGGAGTCCAAGGAGATAGATACATTGGAGGATTCTCAGACCAGCTGGACAGAGCGGCTGATGAGAGGTAAGTCTGGGCTACTGATTTAAGCTGCTGCCCCCACGACCTGACCACGGATAAGCGGAAGAAGATAGACGATAGAGGAAAAAAACTAATCTTCTACAGTACTGCCATTGAACATCACAGCTGTGTGAAACTATAGGGCCTATGGGGACTGAATTTGGTGCAAATTTGGTGCAAATCTGGTGCAACCAGGCCAATGTTGAATGGTCACGCTTGGGCCACTTAAGAGTCATCCCCTTTTTTTCCCCAAGATGAATAGCACTTCAAGCATTCTTGAGGTTTTATGGAAAAAACATTTATTAATGCGGCCAAACGATGAAAAATGAGGGCCCCTGCAACGTGTGTGAAAATTGGGGCGGGTGCAGGACACAGGACTAGTATGCTAGTATCTTAAGTTTGAAGGAAATCTAAAGATCTTGGACAGAATTATAACATTTCAACTTATTTACCAGTAAAAAAGCAGCACAGGAGTCAATGCTGGAATGTGCTTAAGTACTGGATGATGGTCTAAGCCGCCATAGAAAATGGAGACAATGGAACAATTTAGAAGGTAGTTACAACAGTTACAATTTTCCACATTTTTCAGCATGGGGTAGGACTGGTGTCACAGTGGTCATGGAGTCTGTGTGTGAAGGTGTATATACCATAATAATAATAATAATGTATTTTTATTCTGGACAATCCGGATTAGAAAAAAATACCTCGGTGCAAAGGCAAAAAATATGAATGTGCTTCTTTGGGACAGTATCAATAAAATGATGGCAGGAGGGTATGAGAATAGTAGCAGCAAAAGTCATGAAAACAGGTCAGGGCGGTCTACCTATTGGTGCTGTAGTCAATCCCGCCCACTTGCTTGCTGGCCTGCAGCAAGTCAAGAATGCCAGCCGCGCTGCCACCTTTTTTTTTGGTCTTTGAGTTGCGACATTTCATCTCCGGCTTGGCTTCTGTGTCTATATGCAGAGTTTCTTCATCTGAAGAATCAGTGCCCTGCTTGGAGACAAAGTATACAGAGGTGTCAAGAAAGCCGTTAATTGTTAGTGAGGAGGTAAAGAAGAACCAGCATGACCTTTGAACCTAAATCACTCAATCATTTCCAAAGAAATCTTCAGTAGGGCTGAAACTGTCATGTTCTTTTATTTTATTGCTCCCTAAGATGGAGCAACAAGGCACACATGCACAGTATTACCTCGTTTCGGAATATTCACCCAAATGGCTGCCGGCACTGTCCTGCGTTTGTCTGCTTGTCAGTGCTCTGATTTCACGTCTGTTTTAGCGTGTACTGTAGGGGTATTTAGCTGTTTCAAGCTAAACGGGATAATAGAGGGGCAGCCGAACTCAGTAGGTGCAGTAGATTCTCAGAAAACAAGAAGAAGGCTGTGCAATTGGGCAATTAGTTTAAAAAAATTAGCCGTGTCTGTGGTTGACTTTACAAACTCAAAACTATTTTGTACAAACTTTTTTGTTTCTAGGATTTAGCAATCCTGTGAATCACTAAACTAATATTCAGTTTTTATAACTGTTTCACATCTGTGTGGCATGGAGTCAACCAACTTGTGGCACCTTTCATCTGTTATTCCACTCAAAGATTCTTGAACAACATTCCACAAATCATTAACATTTCTTGGGTTTGCCTCAAAAACAGCATTTTTGATGTCACCCCGCAAGTTGTCCACTTGTGTCCTCTTGTCCTCTTCAGCATAAGGCAACATGACCTCTTCAAGTATTTAGACATATGCAAACTGATCCACGATCCCTGCTATGGGATAAAAAGGCCCAACACCATAGTAGGAGAAGCACGCCCATATCATGACGCTTCACTGTCTTCACTGTGTACTGTGGCTTGAATTCAGAATTTGGGGGTCGTCTCATAAACTGTCTGTGGCCCTTGAACCCAAAAAGAACAATTCTACCCTCATCAGTCCACAGAATTTTCCTCCATTTCTTTTTAGGCCAGTTGATGTGTTCTTTGGCAAATTATAAACTCTTCTGCACATGCCTTTTTTTAACAGAGGTACTTTGCGGGGGATTCTTGCAAACAGATTAGCTTCACACAGACGTCTAACTGTCACAGTACTTACAGGTAACTCCAGACTGTCTGATCATTCTGGAGCTGATCATTGGCTGAGCCTTTGCCATTCTGGCTATTCTTTGATCCATTTTGATAGTTGTCTATCGTTTGCTGCCACGTGTCTCTGGTTTTGCTCTACATTTTACGATATTGGAGATCATTTCAGATGAACAGCCAACAAATGTTTTGCATCTCTTCATAGGTTTTCCGGTCTCCGGTCAACTTTTTAATCAAACTATGCTGTTCCCCTGAACTATGTCTTCAACGACCCGTTTCCCTCAGGGTTTCAAAGAGAAATGCATGTTCAACAAGTGCTGGTTTCATCCTTAAATAGGGGTCCGCTGATTCACAACTGTTTTTTAACTTCCACAGCCTTAAAAGTGCGCATATCATGAATGCTGGCTCTTGTTTGTTTTCTGAGAATCTACTGCACTCAGTAGTAACTTGTGTGCCATATAGCAATAAAAATGTACTAATAACAGTGATTCATCTGGTTAGTCACATTTCACTGCTATTATTTTGAACACTACTGTATGTATCTATCCATCTATCAAAATTTCTATCTATTTTTCAATTTGTAGTTAGTCATCCATGAAAGCAGACATACTATCTTCATTCATTCATTCATTCATTTTCTATACCGTTTATCCTCATTAAGGTTGCTTTGGGCGGGAGGCGGGGTACACCCTGGACTGGTCGCCAGTCAATCGCAGGGCACATATAGACAAACAAAGTCATACAACCAGTCACACTCACATTCATACCGATGGACAACTCAAAGTCGCCAATTAAGCTAACATACATGTTTTTGGAATGTGGGAGGAAACCGGAGTACCTGGAGAAAACCCACACACGCACCGGGAGAACATGCAAACTCCACACAGAGATGCCCAACGGAGATTCGAACCCTGAACCTCCTGACTGTGAGGCCAATGTGCTACTCAGCCACCCTGCAGCCATATTATCTTTGTGTTTCAGACAAAACAAGATACACACATACATCACTTTTGACTTTGGAAAACATTTTTACCTTTTTTTTATATCTTGCGAAATAAACCGCTGCAGAGATGTGTGCATAGAGTGTGTGTAAAAGCATTCCCACGCAAAGCAAATCCTATACTTGTACTAGTTCTTAGGAAAACGCCAACATTTCTGGACTCTCTCTGTTAAATCTTTCTATGCATGCACACAAAATCTACTGGTAGAACAGTGAAACTACAAATAACTATGGCTGTGCCTGTCTGACGCAGGTTATATCATCTTGCTATGTGCATCACAAACCACCCATTGCCCCTCCCCCCAAGAGAAGACGAGTTGATGCCAAACGCACAGCCTGCCCCCAAAGTGTATTTATTTTTTATTTATTTATTGGTGATGTAGATGTAGCAGTCTGTGTTAGTGACTTGTTGGTTTGCAGTACAGTGTTTGTGATGTTTGTCAGTTTTTATGGTTTGTACTTCCCTACTTCAATTTCGGTGCCTGAGAAGTTAATCTACCTCGTCCTGTTTGCTATGATTTTGGGGGGGGAAAAGTCCATTCATGCATTCTTAAAGGGATTACTGCAAAGAGGGGAAAATTAAAAAGGTCTTTATAAAAATAAGAATTATCGATTGATAAAAATAAGAATCGACCTATTAATTGATTATGAAAATAATCGTTAGTTGCAGTCCTAGTTCACTATTGGGTTTATGCTGTCCCTGTTGTTTTTCAAGATGTCCTTGCAGCCTCACTTTTTGTTATAGCATTATTGAGAATAAACTGGTTTGGGAGTTTTGACTGCAAAGGGCGTTTTGGTTACAAGGTTCCTACGCAACTGCAGAAAGTGTGAAAAAGTATGTAATTTGATTTGATACATTTCCAGGTTTGGGAAATAACGGAAAATGAAAACTCAAATATGGGAAAATATTAATGTTTCCAAGACTGTTACCACTGTTTTCTAAAAGATAGAATTATGAAAAACTAAAAAGAAAAAATAAATGGATGGATCTGTTCTTCTAAGGCGCTTGCCAGGACAGCTAAGATGTTTGTGTGAAAGCACACAGTGGGCGAGGCATCTCAGAAAACATTTGAGAAGATTGACAAGATGAATGTTAATCTTCCTCCAACCCCTTGCTCCGACAACATTAACTAGCAACATTACCTAGCTATAATCTCCTGGAAATGATGTCATGTCATAATAATATTATACATATTCAGAATAATGAAAACATTATTTAACAATATTCTCATAACAGAGGGATTCATTCCATCCTTTTTTCTTACATAACACTTTGGCTGCAACTAATGATTATTTTATTGATCAATTAATCTCAAAATCTCAAGATTAATTGAGCAATTGGTTAAGCCCTACACAGACCAAATCAGTATGACACAAACAATTAGTGGTTTGGTCAGCAACATCAGAAAAGAGACAAAAATGTCCATAACTGTTTTCTAAAGTCATATATTAAAAAATGTTCCTATTTTAGAGGCTGAGCTCAAAGGATATTTACATTTTTATATCAAATCAAATCAAATACCAAAATAGTTGATTAATTGAATAATTAGTTAATCATTGATTCCTCAATAAATTGTTGCAGATCTAGTGATACACATCTATTTACTGAGTCTTGAAAAAGTAAGTTATTTTGAAATGTCAAATCTGTAGGCATACTGTGGTTGCTGGATTTGCGTCCATCAGGTCGTGACAGTACCTCCCCAATAACAACGTGAACCCAAACCATAAAAAACACTTCCAGAATCTGTCCTTTACTTGGAAGGATTACAACATTTTAAGAGTTTTTTTAATTCCCCTGCAGATTCCGGGATAGTCTACGAATGGACTAGTGTGACCTTATTCATCCACATAACTGAAAAAAAAATTATCTAAAAGCTCATCCAAACCAATTTTAGAAAAAAGAATATAAAATCAATATGAAAAACAAAGCAACACATGTCAGGAATAACAAAACACTATGTATGTGACAAATCATGACAGAGAGCAATTTTAAGGCCAGGATTGAAGAAGTTAACGTCCCTGTGACATTCTACATTGGCTGATTACCAAACGATCGAATGTACGGATTTACTTACCTTTGTCATCAAAGGCTGGAACTTTGGTTTTTTGGCTGGCTGGATTGGTTCTCTGATTTCTGACAAAACTGCAAAACAACAAATTTGAGATCAAGCAGCCGGTCAATATATTTTCTTCATGGCGGTTTGCTTTTTATTATGATATTATTATTATCTCTGATAGTCTCTAAGAAGTCACTGGATTGGTTGTGTCTGTTAAATTGCGTAGTTACTGATTTATCAATGCAATCTAAGACAAATTTCATATACTTTTTACATTTGATAATATACTATAACAAATTAATAATATATTTTATAAAAATGTTCATAAGCTAAACAAAAGACAAGAATTTGTATCGACCAGTAAAGTCGCAATTCAGCACTCATGAGGCCACAATTTTCTGGATTTTGGATTCAATTTTTATTTTTTATTTTTCCCTCCAAAGGTAGATCACTTTTATAGCAAAAAACATCTCATCCCTCCAAAAGAAGTAGTAGTATTTATAAATAAGTGAATAGCCCACAATATTTACATGTTTATGTCTTTATGCTTCACTTCCTCAAGCGCTAAGATTGGGCACTTTGTTCAGCTGTCTTTAAACACATCATCATGGCGGTGAGACACAAATGAGAAAATCATATACAGTGGAACCTTGGGCAGCGTCATTACTCGATTCCAGAAGACCGGATTCTAACCAAAGCAAACTCTAACCAAATCAATTTTGTAAATAAACGTACAGTGTGTATATTAGCTGTACCCCGGGGAAAAAAGACTTTTACGGCATTCGTACTTGTGGAATTTTGTGGCTTCACTCTATCACGTTTTTTCAAAAATATATCCAGCCATCCATTTTCTACTTTGCTTAATTCTCATTAGGTTTGCGGGGGTATGCTGGAGCCTATTCCACCTGACTTTGAGCGAGAACCAGCGTACACCCTGGACTGGTCGCCAGCCAATCGGCTGGCAGATATAGACAAACAACCATTCACACTCACATTCATACCGAGGGACAATTTAGAGTCTCCAATTACCCTAACATGCATGATTTTGGAATGCGGGTGGATAACAGAGGTCCTGGAGAGAACCCAATGGAGATTCCAATCAAAAATATATAAATAATAAATCATCCCTGTTTCGTGGTTGAATACATTAGTAATACTATAAGTTAAAAAAAAGTCTGTATATGTAACTGCAATTTATATATTGTTGCATAAATTAAGTATTTTCAAGCATAACAATGGCTAAATGAACTAAAATACAAATCCAGTACAAGACATTCAAAATGTGATATGCAGTACAATACTCTGGTCACTAGGTGTCGGGAGGTGAACTGTACATAAACATAAACATAACATAAAAGCGCTGGACTTGATCGCCCCAACTACAGGCTTTAATTGCAGGTTTGAATGATCTCACTGGGCAGGCAACGGCAACGCAACTGGCACAATAATGACATAATAAGAATAATAATTCTAATAGCAACATGGGCTGCTGTTGCGGTTGTAATCCAGCTAAAACTCAAATCTGAACCCCCGATGTCACTTTCTGTCCACACATCCGGAAAACATATGTCTTATTTATGTTTTAAAAGGCTTATGTTGTCTTATTATATCGCCTGTATTGGGTATTAAGCGTGTAAAGGTGATTATAGGGGTGTTATTTCATGTCCAAAGGGCTCGAATCACGTTAAAACCAATATTTAGAAAGTCTTTAGAAAGGTAGGTTTTTTATGCTACAATAATATTAAACTGCATACATATTATATACATATAAATAAGTAATCCTACTTTGCGGAAATTCACTTATCACGATCTTGTTTTATAGCAATTAACCGCCTTAAATAATTGTCAGTGTATTTCTTATAGGAATAACTGATCTGGTTAGAGTATGTTTCGGTTCGAGTTGGGCTCTCTGGAGTAGCTTAATAGATTAGATACTATATAAGGAAGGTTCCAATGTATTCAATTGGCTGTAAAAGACGACCAAACAACACAAAACTCACAGGAAAGGTCTCGCTTGACTGTGTTCTTTTTCCGTCTAATGGGGAACTCGTCAATCTTCAGTTCTCCTTCATCCGAGACGTATTCATACTCATCTCTTACTGGCTTCGGTTTGTCCTCTTTTAGGTTTTGCAAGGTGCCAAAATGACTTGTGTTGCTCTGAGGTTTCAGTGTCTTGGACCTTAATAGGAAACAACACACAGAGGGAGTGTGGTAAATACAAACTGACACGGAGGAGCTGGAACTGGATGTGTACATGTGTACATTCTGCATTCATACATACCCCAGGAATTTCTTACGTGCCACCGTGAAGCTGACTTTGTCTTTGTTGCCCAACAATGACATTCTGTCAAATTTGCACTCCTCTTCCATTTTCAGCAGGGAGTCTGGTTTACTATTCTGCAGGGCAACAAGACAAATAATGTCAAAGAAGAAATGTAACATGGATGTTGATACATAACTGACAATACAATGACTCCAGTAGGTAGACATATTAACCAGGCTACATGTAATGGTAATCCCACACTGTACGCATTAAGTGAAGGACAGGAAGTGTTTATGGCATCTACTCTGCAAATAAATATAATGTAGTCTTTGGCTCGCGGGTTTGATGGCTAGCAATAGTGCCAAGAAGAAGCCAAAGCTTGAAAAGCCTCTTCCATGGTTAAAGTCTGTCCTGTTTGGGAACTTGTTGGCCTTCCCGGTGAAGTAGGCAAAGGGACAAAGACAAGTGGACAAGCCGAAAGCAATGTGCCGCCATGGCTGCAAACATTAATACTACACTTTACTGCATCCTGACACAAACTCTTATTTTGGTCAGTTACTGTTGTCTGGTGTTTCCTGTCTTCTCGGGCCAGAGCAAGAAGGCAGGTGGATGCAATTTGGAATTTGCATCACTCATAGGCCCTCCGTCCACATGGTTTTCCTGTGTTGACTCAGTTCTCCACAGTATTCTAAGCCACCACTTCCATCCTTCCTTGTTTGCATGCGACTATCCTCCATGCTACCTTTTGTTTTTCTGTATATTTTGAGACTTCGCTAGTTTCGGTTTTAGTTGATTCTTTTTGCTATTGATTCTCCGGCGCCTTCCTTGATTGCCTTGTTACACCGGCCCTAGTAAGTGTTCTTTTCTAAGTCGCAGTAAGCGCTCATTTGGAAGGATTTGATTAGCATCTGCAACAATGTAGGTGCAATCTGCACTTAACATTATTCATAAACCCCGTGTCCACACCAAGAAGACATCATGCCAGATTGTTCCCCACTCTGTTCCAATACATTCATGGTCTCTACTTCCACACTAAGACTTGTTTACAGTTGGGGGTTTTTTGTTACAACTTTTTACTATTATGTCTTTGGTGTCTTCGTGGACCGCCTTGTTACTCTGACCCTAAAAAGTGCTGTTTTTTCAGACTTGGGCCATAGTATTATTATTAGTTTTAGATTTGAATGAGATTCGTAACTGCAGCTCTACCTGACGCTTTAGGTTTTCTCTTTTTTGACATTTAATAACATTGTCATAGATGTACATAGTTTTTCTATCTTGTACCTTTCAAATAAATTCTGTTGTACAACATTGACTTCATTTTTTATTGAAGTATTCATATACATATTGAAAGAAATACATTTTAGTACATAAAACGTATAATAAAAATAATACACAAATCACTATGTAATAATAACCATATAAATAAAACAAAGATTCTGCAAAAAGAGCTCACCTTATACTTCCATTTTGCTTCTGTCTTGTTTTTATTCTGCTCTCTGATTTCAAACTTTTCCAAATTGTTTTGCTGTATTGTTTCCTTTTCTGACAGAGTCAGAATATTCTTCACACCCTGGAGAAAAATACCACAATACTTGTTCAGTATAGGATTTGCCATGTAGACATACGTTTGGAGCTGCAGTACACTTCTACACCATTGCTCTCAAGGCTATTTAGTGCAGAAAAGAGTACTGCAGTCATCAACACTTCACCCTCATCCAACAATGTTGCTTACTTTGGTCTTCTTCGGCTGCTCCATCTTACTCAAGATGTCCTTTGCATGGGACTCCAGAGCTGCGAAACTGGAGGGTTTAGGTGGAGGTGGTGAATCTTTGAGATTTTTTATTTTCTTCTTACCTCCATCTTTGACCTTGGGCAATTTAGGAGGTTTAGGAGCCTTGGGCATCTTTAGGGGGTTTGGTGGCCTAGGAGGTTTAGGGGGTTTAGAGGCTTTCTTTCTGGCTATCTCGCTGCTTGGCGAGGGGACCTCGGCCGGCGAAACCGGCTCTTCGGGGTCAGAATGGGTGGATAGAGGCCCGTCGGATGGCACATTAAAACCGGGCTCACATTTAATAGCTTTTGTTGCATTCTAGAAATGAAAAGAGGGCAAAGAGAATTATATTTATATGAGGCTTACATTTGAAAGTCATTCATGGTCATTTCTCAACCAAAACAAACCATCAAAACATTCAAGCAATTACAAAATGAATAATGATCTAAATTAAAAATACACAATTAAACAGTTAGAAATATATCAAATGCAATTAATATATACATATATATTAAAATGAAAAATATAAACGTATATTATACTATATATGAAATGAAAATGTAAACTATACTATAAAGGTAGTCCTTATTTTACGGCGCTCCGAGATTCGACGTTTCATGGTTACTTATGTTTTCCCATAAATTATTATAAAATGTAATCTTGTTTGGTAAACACAAGACCCCGGGATGAATACACTATGTATTGCTCACGCAAGCCGTACTACTCTCACTTGTGACTACAATCAAATGATGGTGGTAGCGTGAGGGTCTGGGCCTGTTTTGCTGCTTCAAGACACCAGTTATCATACACGCTGTGACAACTGGAACCAGGAATTCTGCTGTCTAGTCTCATTTAAAAACTGCATTTTGTGTCCAGTTGTGTTGTCATTGACTAATATTTAAATTTGACAAACGCGCAGGGAGTGGGCAAACACTTTTTTGTCCACACCACTGTATATGTACAAATCGTTTTTTTCCTCTTAGTGGGGGCGGCGTAAACAAAAATCATGCTGTTCTGTGTGGGTCTATTATTAGGCCCGCAAAGTAGGATTCCCTATCACCGTCGGGCCTGGAAGCAATTAACTGCAATAAACAAGAGATTAGAGTAGTTTCCTAGATCATGTGATTTTTGGACCAAAAGGTAATAATACCTCTGACAGTCTAATCTCTCTGGCAAGATCCTTTATGAGCTGTGACGGTTTCATGTTTTCTGGAAGCTCATCTTCGTGTTCCAAAAGAGCCTTCCAAATGAAAAAACAAAAACAAATGACGTGTCCACATGTGTATACAGTATAACAACGTGAAAACTTGTGTCCATACCTGTTTTTTAGTCCACGACCTGAAGGCTCCATTGATGATTTTTGCACCGTGGACCAGATAGGACGCAGGCTGTTTATTTGCTTTATGTAAACCTGCACACACACCAAAAACATTCATGAATTACTTACAGAATTCAAACTTCAGATAAAGTTCTCTGCACAAAAAATTCTGAAAATCTTGCCTTTACACAAGTTGACTAACATAACAAAAAAAGTTCAACTTAACTCAACATAAATATACTGTAGATTATAAGCGATGTGTATAAAAAAGAGAAGACATGGAGCAGTTCTCTCATATTTTCTTCACTAAATCTGTCCACGTGTGTGTTAGAAATCATTTATAATTCACCCACTTCATTGGTGCGGCATATCAAGATGCTGAGTCGACGGCATAATTATTTTACAGGTTGGCCATAATAAAAGGTCACGCCAAAATGTGCAGAAATACCGTAACGAGATCCTGAGGCCCACTGTTTCAAAGTTCTGCCATTCATGCAGGGTCATCACCTCACGTTGAAGCGTGACAATGTACGACCCCATGTTGCAAGGATCTGTACACAATTCCTGGCAGCAGATGAGTGGATTTCCTCGACGGAGGATT
Source organism: Oostethus manadensis (assembly GCA_024372805.1). Classification (NCBI taxonomy): domain Eukaryota; kingdom Metazoa; phylum Chordata; class Actinopteri; order Syngnathiformes; family Syngnathidae; genus Oostethus; species Oostethus manadensis. Next base: position 805,080 of record QODF01000178.1, read on the forward strand.
GCTTATTTATAAATGGAATATTTTGTAGTTAGTGCATAGACATAATAAGAGAAAATAAGACATAATATAGACTCACACGAGAGCCTTGTTGTTACTTTTTTACTTCTGGTTTAGGTACGGTACTTCCTTCCTTCATAAATGTAACAATACTGACACCTAGTGCACAGTGTACAATACAACACATCATTAGTCTTCTGAATGCCTTATTTTTGTATTTCACTTCATTTAGCCATTTTCATGCCTGAAAATGCTTCATTTACATTTTTTTTTAAACTAATAATCATCCTTCAAACAGCGGGATTGATATATTTTTGATAAATCGTGATAGAGCGAAAATTGAAAGCGTGAAGTGGCTAGGAATTACTGCACGGTACAGTACAATTTTGCACATTTTGGAGTGGCCTTTTATTGTGGCCAACATCAGGCACACCTGTGCAATAATCACGTTGTCTCATCAGCATCTTGATACACCACACCAGTTGATGATAATATGTAATAATGATAGTAATAATTTATGTTGTTCTGTTGCTCTACTAGTCTCGGTCTAATTATGTCTGGGCTGTCCTTCAAAATTTTCAACAGATCAACTGCCAAACTAATAAAAAATCATTATATACACTGTATATTTAAAGATACAGAGGTTTTATTAGCTAATAGTATCAACATTTTAGCTTTTCTAGTTACATTAAGTCTTTTTCTCTGTTTTTTCCACTTTTTATGGGGTTTTGTTTGTTTTACTTCTGCAATGAGCCACGTTCCACGGATGGCCCCTGCACCACACTTTGGACACAAGTGTGTCCAAGCTCCGCCTTAATGGTCAGGGGCTGGGTTGCATTATGGATGTTTTTTTTGTTATAGCTTTCAGACGTGCATTGCATGACATTACGGAAACATTTATACATACGGACATTACAGAAAACCAAAAAAAAAACCAAACAAAAACCCCAAAATTGAAAACTCATCAGCAGTTTTAAAAGAAAACAGTCAAAAAACTTAATTTAAAAAAAAGTACCAAGAGAAGGTTTAATGTTTTTTTTTCAAGAATATTTATAACTTTTAATCACATGTTTTAATGGGAATATGTTATACTCTTTATTTTGCAAGATTTAGGAAAAGTATATTATGAGAAACAAACAAAACATAACAAATCCATAATAAATCCACATAAATCCATAATAAGTTATGGAAAAAATTATACTGTTACGAGAATACGGTCAGACATTATATAAATATTAATAATTACAAATAATAATAATAAAAATAAATAATTACAAGAAAAAAACTTACAAAAGAGAAGTTGAAATCGTTGAAAATAAAAAATAAAAAAAACCCAGTAGGAATTGAAAAATAGCTGTAATTTTATGAGAAAAAAGTCGAACTATGAATAAGCGGCATTGAAAATGGTTGGATGAATGAATGGAAGTGTATATGACAATAAACGTGTAATATTAGAACAAAAATAATATAATTTATTAATATTTATTGAATTTAAAAATATGTTTATGCATATATGGAAATAAAGTTTATTTATGAAAAAACTATTTGAAAAATTTAAAAACTGTGAAAATGAGAAAAAGAGCAAAAGCAAAAACTTCATGCAAAGAATACGCTTATTTTCAGTCTGTTGAAAATGTTTGAACGGCCCTAGTCCAGTGCCTAACTGATTATTCGATTATTACAAACAACAAACGTCATATTCACCTACTAAGAAAATAATTATTAGTTGTAGGCCGAGTCCAGATGCGTAGACAAAAGCGATGCCTTAAGAGAAATCAAAAGAATGTCGTTCAAGTGTGGATTTCCACTTCTATTTCACAATACAAAACGACTGTGTCAACAAATATCCACCTTATGGTATGAATTCCTAAAAAGCTTCCCTTAAGCGGACTTGATTGCGGCCGTGATTGCACTGAAGTGGAAGCATCCCCAAAAAGGAAGCAATTAATATGATCACAGAAAAAACATTAGTGAGTCTTTCCTCTGCACTACACAAAGCTATATTAATGACAAGGCCTTGTGGGTCTGAAATTGCATGCAAAACACATGCAAGGATTAAATGGAAATGGAATGGAAATATAAACAACTGAGTGGTGTTTAATTTTGTAATAGAGCGAGTGATTCTTGCTGAGCCAAAGCCTTTGAAGCACGATCTACAATTCACTGCTTAAATGACTAAAATAATATTCCAGCATCTGCTGTGAGTGAGCAGGCTGCGCTGTCATACACATTTCTTCTCAGACTAGTTATTTTTTCCGCTTTCGCAAATGTTTCCACACAGATTGCTGGTCATACGATAGTTGCCATATTTTAAAAACACCACATGCTACAGCAAAACACGGCATCAAGGTCATCGAGTGCTCACCTTTGAATCTCTCAAGGAGATGGCGTCCCACGTACCAGCACGCCGTCTCAAAGTTGGGGAACGGGTTGAGGGTTTTGACCTTGAGCCGCTTTTCGATTTCGTACGCTCTGAGGGAAGTCAGTGGAAAGGCTTCAGCGTCATGTACCTTGTCAAAATGCTATCAGATAAAAAGCCTTGCAAGACAGGCACAATGACATGGAGGGCTTTTTCTGCTGCAATTAAATACGGTAAATACAAAGGAAAATATGAAATCATTACAATTATGTCATTCACTTGTGGCATATTATTATTGAAACAATTTACAAATGATTTCAAGACCAGTATATTTATTTCATAAACTATTTATATACAGTGAAATTATGATTTTTGCTAAAATGATTATTAAAAATGATTTCTTTGGAAAAAAAACACATCTCATGAATGGATATTTATTTATAAAGCCGTGATAATGCAGTATTCAATAGTGTTTCTCACCTTCTGTATTCAAATGCCGGCACGTTCTATGGTTATTTTGCAGGCACGATCAAAAGAAAAGCAAATATTTTAGGTGAAAATCACTACTGAAAATAACTCATTGCAAAACAGGAAGGTGGTGCATGCGTTGATCTCGCTGCCACTTTGTGTCTTTGGCAACAATCACATCTTCAATGACGGTAAAAGTAACCTTAAATGTAGTGGTGTCCCGATCAAATGTCAGCCAAGAAAAATGATTTGGATTATATCCGTTTGTTTTAAAAAATCTCTAATATTGCTACTTCAATACTACTTAAATGTTCATTTATGCTTTTCATTCTCATTTATATATCTTATTATCGTAAATACCTTATTTAGAATTGTTTTCTGCAAGACAAATTATAATTGTAAACCTATAAAAATGGGTTTTATGTTAACATTATTGGCTTTCTGGAACGGTTTCGAATTGTACTTTCTGGAACAGGTCAATGAGGATAACCAAGGTTCTTGCAATTTTTCACCAATCATAGGTGGTCTTGGAACACCACCCCTGAGAACAGTGGTTAACTATGTATTCCATATAATTTTATAAATATGTATTTATATTTATGACTTATTTATTGATTTCCTTTGGTTTAATGGCCTTTTATTTGATTAAAAAAGCGGCACCATTCTGTGAAAAATCATAAGAGCTGGGGGATCCGAATGGCCGGTTCCTAAGTGTGAATAAAGTAACGGTTGCCGAAGGTTTGTGCTCCTGTGTAAACATTTTATATTATCTCGATGAATGTGGCTTTTTATGTATTCAATTTTGGCAGAAAATCCCACTCAATGGAGTAGGTGTGTCTTTAATAAAACATGAATTTGAAACCTCATTTGCATCTCCACACTCAGGTTGTGGACAAAATGGCCAGAGAATGCCAAGCAGTCGACCGGTGTCAGTATTGCGTTGATCCAACCTGAAAACATGTACACGTTATTCAAAGGGAAACGACAGATTAACCTTTTCTGGTTATGTATCAAGAATAACCAGAAAACAATTTTTATTCTGAGACAAGTATATATATCTATATTGATCTGTGACACACACTAGAATGTCTTTTGCATAAATTAATTGTCATTTCTCACATATGCAGAATGTTTGAACTGTACGTGTAATTAACTTTACGTAGCTTTTTTGACTGACATGCTATTTAGGTTATGTACACAATTATTTAGTTTACTGGTTATATTGTGGTTCGAACACCGCTCCCTCACTATATAGCGGTTTTCAAAAATAATTCATCAATAAATTATGGCTGGTTCGCATTTGGCTATGGGTTAGGATTAGTCAAAAAATATTGAAAGACAAGTTATGTGTAGTGTTCTGGTCACTAGGCATCAGTAATGTTATGAGACATGACATCAGATTACCTTTCCACGCTGCATGGAGACTGATAACTGTATTGAGCCAGCAGAGCCAAGCTGACATGCCATGACTAAGATTGAGTGGAAAAAAGGTTCTCCTCTCATTCCGTGTGGAAGTCCTTCTTCCCAATTCGTTTGAAACACTTTCTTAGGTTTAAACTAAGTAAATATGAAAGGATAAGGCTATAGCCTTCTATGCTAGTGGCAGCCGTCTTTTGTCCCTGCAGAGTTCCCGTAGCCTGCGCAATGTGGGGTAAACAAAGAATAATTAAGTGAAAAACTTATTTCACTTTTACAGGGCTCTAATGATGTTAAAACCCTTATTTTGAAAGTTGTAAAACAGATTTTCTATGCTTTATTAATACTGAATCCTACTTTGCAAAAATTGACTTATCGCATTCGGATCGGGAGCCAATTAACAGCTATAAACAAAGGACGTCTGTATGTTCGATGTTTTATAGTAAGAGGCAGATCATTTTGACTTGAACGTGCATTCTGTAAAAGTGTGTACAATGTACCGTGCATAAATATACATGCTTATAAATATACTAACTATACATATTTTCCATGATTATATAGTAGGAAGCAGATCTTTGGGACGTCATTTTAAAAGTAGCTTGCAGGCTGATATAGTGTGAGCTGTTTTCGTCGCTACGATTTTCAAGCTAAACCGTGACAAACTGGCGTTAACGCGACGTGTTACTTCGTGTTACACCATTCACTATGTTTGATACTCTGCACGCAGGTTAGCAGGAACCCAGTAACCACTTTGTTTATTCTACATCATTAGAAATTCTCCAACAAATAAACAACAGGATATGTGTCCCTCCTGAGATGTGTGCAACCCTGGCGAGCAACTCACTCCACAAAACTTTAAAACCTTTATTTCATGTCATTTCTCCCAATGTTTTCAAGAAAGCATAACATTGTTGTTGCAAATTGTCGAGTACGAGTAGTACAACTGTACTGATAACATGAATACGATTAGTATTGTTTCACTAATTCAGTTCTTACCTGATGGGATGAAGAGCGTCTGTCCCTGCTTGAGAGGGCACTTGTAACACTTGTCCACCTGGTCGGCAAAGAACATTTCACTGTGACTGGATGACGACCTCCAGCGCTCGTACAGAGACAGGTTGGCAGACGTGGGCTTGATGAGAAAGAAGATCTTCTCTCCCTGGAAGTACATAGCATGCAAGTGTCAAGTCTTTCTTCAGTAGGACTCAGTAAGACAATCATATACCCTGGTTAGTGTACAGTATGTCCTGGTTAGAGTGTTTTTTTGTTTAAGGGTCAAAATGTATGCCAACATTTTGTCCCGGTTAGCGTACATTATTCCGCGCGACACTGCGTGAGTCCAACTGTGTTCTTAGCACACATGTAACACATGGAAAGAGGAAGCAGAAGTCAGTCTCGACGGCTGTCTATGACATCATCAGCAGTTGACTGGGTAGTTCTTTGCTAACTAACACAGTTACGCCACAAGTCTCAAAAATGTTAACACATTTTTAAAGTTTTAGAATTGTAATTTTACGAGCATAAAACTATTAAATGAATATGAATAATGAAAGTGCTTATGTTTACCTTCAACAAAGAGGCGATGTGGTGTTGACAAAGGCAGCGACAGCGATGTGGAAGTAAGATCAACACAGACACCACCTTTGTGTTTTGCGATTTCTTGAATTCAATGGATTTCCTCAGCTTATTTATCAAAATGCTAGCACGTGCAACTTCCTTTGGGTCAAATTTTGGCTTATTTTGCAGGTGAGAAGCACTATTTAATTCAAGAAATAATTCAGGAATGCAAAATACTAAAGTGGTGTTTGTGGCCATTTCGCTGCCACATCGCTGCCTTTGTCTTTAATGAAAGTAACATTAACCTTAAATGTTCAATTATCCCTTTCATTCATCATTTATATGTACTTGAATGCATTTAGAATTGGTTGCAATATGTAAAACAATAATTGTAAAACTATAAAAATGTGTTTTATGCAAACATTTTTGGCTTTCTGGAATGGATTAATTGGATTTAAGTCTTATGGGAAAATTAGATTTGGTTATAGTACAGTTTGGTGAGAGTTGGACCTTCTGTAAGGGACTAATGACACTAATCAAGGTTTTACTGCACTAAATATCAAACAGATTCTTCACCATGTGTTTGGCAAGTAACTCCTGCTCTCAAAAATCTCCTTCTTTCAGTAAATCAGTCAGTAAAAACACATCATACATAATAATACTAATTTAATTGATTATTATTGTATTCGTTTTCTAATTCTTTATTTCTTTTTATACATTTTCTTCAAATTTACTTTTGATACTTTTTAATTTACCCTTTATTTTACATATATTTCTTTCTCTCTTTTGCTCTTATTCATTCTGAATTGTCTCTAACTCGCACAATTCCATAACGATGTGTTGAAAAAATAGCAGTCTGGCATTCAATCAGTGATCAATGTGATCAAAAAACAGGTGTGAATCAGGTGGATCCTATTTAGGGAGGAAAGCAGCACTTGTTGATCATGCATTTTTCTTTGAAAGCCTGAGGAAAAAGGATCGTTCAAGATGTTGTTCAGAAAAACAACATACTTTGATTAAAAAGTTTATTGGAGAGGGGGAAACTAATGAAGAGGTACAAAACATTTTTGGCTGTTGAGAAAAAATGATCTCCAATGCCTTAAAATGTAGAGCAAAACCAGAGATATGTGGAAGAAAACGGAAGACAAATATCAAAATAGATCGAAGAATTGCCAGAATGGCAAAGGCTCAGCCAATGATCAGCTACAAGATGATCAAAGACAGTCTGGAGTTACCTGTAAGTACTGTGACAGTTAGAAGAGGTCTTTGTGAAGCTAATCTATTTGCAAGAATCCCCGCAAAGTCCCTCTGTTAAAAAAAAGCCATGTGAAAAAGAGGTTACAATTTGCCAAAGAACACATCAACTGGCCTAAAGAGAAATGGAGGAACATTTTGTGGACTGATGAGAGTAAAATTCTTCTTTTTGGGTCCAAGGGCCCCAGACAGTTTGTGAGACGAGCCCCAAACTCTAAATTCAAGCCACAGTACACAGTGAAGACAGTGAAGCATCATGATATGGGCATGTTTCTCCTCCTATGGTATTGGGCCTTTTTATCACATAGCAGGGATCATGGATCAGTTTGCATATGTCAAAATACTTAAAGAGGTCATGTTGCCTTATGCTGAAAAGGACATGCCCTTGAAATGGGTTTTCAACAAGACAATGACCCAAAACACACTAGTAAACCAGCAAAATCTTGTTTCCAAACCAACACAATTAATCTTATGGAGTTGCCAGCCCAATCCCTGGACCTTAATCCAATGGAGAACTTGTGGGGTGACAAAAAAAAAGAGCAAAACCAAAAAATGTTAATGAATTGTGGAATATTGTTAAAAAAATCTTGGGAGTGGAATAACAGCTGAAAGATGCCGCAAGTTGGTTGACTCCATGCCACACAGATGTGAAGCAGTTATAAAAACTAAATATTAGTTTAGTGATTCACAGGATTGCTAAATCCTAGAAACAAAAAAGTTTGTACAAAATAGCGTGGGTCTTGTTTGTTTTCTGAGAATCTAGTGCACCTACTGGTAACTTGTTTGCCATGTAGCAATAAAAATATACTAATAACAGTGATTTATTTGGTTAGTCACATTCGATTGCTATTATTTTTAACACTACTGTATGTAAATATGACCTATATGTGTCCAACAGTGATGTAAATACACCACACTCAATGTTTACAAATACTGCAAAACAAAAATAAAAAGGTGACCCAACAGGCCAAACCTGGGAAAAGTATGGCCCGCAGGCCAGTACAATTAATTATAATTGCTGCGTCATTGTCTAATTTGCATAATTGGCCAGGACACCAAACCGTAGGCAGTGTGGATGTTTTCACAAACACTTTTGTTATAAAAAAGGTGTGACATTATTAAGTTATTAACTCACGCACAATAAAAAATAAACATTCACGATGTGCGTGCTGACGTTAAAGATAATGTACAGGCCACTGTGCACCTAATATATCACCATATTGATGAATAGATGCCTTATAATGCACCACCAAGTCAGTTGCTGTAGGTGCTTAGGAGGCGCTAAGAAGCAGAGCTACGATGCCATCTACTGTGCTGAGTTGTAACAACATGCCAAATCTAAAAAAAAAAAAAAGGTACAGTGGAGCTATTTAGCAGTTATTTGATTTATTAGTATGACGTCATAATTCCTCATATCAGCTGGACAATTACCATGCAAACCCTACTTATTTATGTCTTCTATGTTTGTATGTATTTTCTCTAATTATATCTGATATATTGGATAATAGGCGTGTCAAGGTGACTATAGGGATGTTATTTTAAGTCTAGAGGGCTGCAATAAACATCCCATCCCTGGACTATACCTTTAATACATGATACCAGACAGAAGCACCGCCGCACTCGATGTGGAAGTCTGTGTAGCTGTCCTTCACGCAGATGAGACAGTATTTTGTGACTTTTGGCTTCCCGAGTAGAGCATCGTCAGGCCAGTAGTTTTCTACCCAGGACAACCTCCGCACGATTTGAGGACTCTCCACAATACTGTTCATCCTGATTCAGGGAAACGAGTTCAAAATGGACGTCATGGACACATCAAACAACAGAATGTTTCACTGAGGTGAGCGTCTACCTCGAGTCAGAGAACTCCAGATTGATGACGTTTAATACTTTCTTTCTGTTTGTGCTGTAGTAGTAATCAACAAACTCCTTCAGCTTCATCTTGCTGTCCGTCTGTTTTGTCACGTCAACAACATCAACGCCAACATCAGGACCTACGATGTTAAACATAACACAAAGAGAATGCAGTCATTTAAAAAAACAAAACAAGATCATAGTAACAAGAACATTAAATGTACATTTTAGTAACAAAGTATGAATTAGGGATGGCAAATGTTTGTATCATAATTCTGACTTTATTCCCATATTTTGACATTATTCTCTTAACAATGAAACTTTTTCTGCAACCTAATTTTCTGAAAATTACAACCTTATTCATTGTTTTGTTTGTTTCTCATAGTATTATGACTTGAATCAAATAACATGTTTTTTCTTTTTGCCACTAAAACCATTATTTTTCCTCCATGGTAATGACATGTTTACGCCAGCAGAGGGAGTGTCACGGTGCTTCAATACAGAGATTGCATGGACTGCTGATTAAATAAAGGAGCTCAATCATGACAAGACTATGACTTTGGCTCGCTCTCTTTTGTTTAACTGTCATTTCTATTGTGAAGACATTGCTCCCCGTCCTGTGTAATCTTTGTTACTGGGTCTGGTGAGTGTGTTTTCCTTGTCTTTCGTCTCCAAACATTAGAGATCACTCTGTGCATTGGTTTCAGCACATAAACAAAAATGATGTGCGTTCCCAGAGAGTATGGTTTAATACATCGCAAAATAAACGGCATTTCAAAAAATGTTCCAAATTAGTAAAAATTACCTATAGAAACTTTACATAGTGAAAGATGACATATTAATAATATATTGCATATTGCAATTGTATAGGTATTGCATTGTTATGATATTATTATTATTATATTATCATAACATTAGTTGTTTATTTGGTCTCAAAAGAACAATATCGTTTAGCATCAATTTGTGGGACAAAACATACCTGCATTTATTTTGTTTGTACTTAACTATTTCTGTTGATGGCATTATTTAGTGGTTATTTATGCGGTATTTCATGCACTCTGAACTTTTAACTCCTTACTATCATCAACTTTCTTTGGGTTGGAATATACAGTAAATATAGTGGAACCTTGGTTAGCATCATGAATTTGAGCCAAAAGGTTTGACTGTAACAGAAACGTACTCTAACCAAGTTAGAGAACCAAGTCATGGTGTAAGACACCATGTAACCTAAATTGAATTCACATGTTTTGATTTTATTTTCTGACCATACTTAAATGCAGCAAATTGTACTTCCGCATTAAGAGTTACAAAGTGAGTGATAAGAATATCGACTTATTTCTTTTGTGTGTCTTTTGGTTTCTTCGGAACACACGTACGCGCATAATGAAAAGGTTGTTGTGATGTCCCTGAATGCATCTCACCGTAGCGACAATGATTAAGTCCCTTTCCGAGGCTGAACGGATAAATATGTTGTTGGAATTTGACTGCTGTTGAGCGTGTTTCTATGCAAAGGTTAGGTTTATAAACTTTGAACCCCCTTGTGCATGCCAAAGCAAGTCCGCTCGCCGTAATAGTCTACATGCAGCACACACTTAAGCAATTGCTTTGCTTCACTGTGTTCGGGGTGGCAGGACGTGGTGGGTTGTCAAAACACTGTTAATGGTAAGAGGGGAATGTAAAAAAAATGCAAAAATAGCGGCGGACAGATGCGGTAGTATCCGCGGGAGACTCATCGGCAGAAAATGCACTGCTAATGGATAGATATGACCAGAAAATATACATAAATAGATACTACATTTTATCTATCTATACCATAGTGGTGTTCAGGTTCCTGCTGTAGATGACAATGATGATGGCTGGGTTTGCTAGAAGAATGAGGAATAGTATAAGACACTTTGATGAGCCTCTTGATGAGCAGATGTTGTGGTGACAGGGATCTGACAAATTCTGAGCCTGGTCACAAGACGAGGTGTGTGAAGAATCATTCCCTTATAATCAGTCCCATATAATGTGTTATATAATGAGCAAACGAATGTACAGAAAACAGTTTTTTGTAACACATGAGTACACTTGATTTAGGGGCTTAAACAGCAGGTCAAATCAAGGTAATGATGAACGTTTGAGTAACATTGGTCAATTGGTTTCCTACCGACATAATTTTCTACATCGCTGATGTAGAAGGTGGGGGGAGGCATTGACATTCCCAGACCATCCTTCTTCTGAACCAGGACAGGCTCCTCAAAGCCGTTCTCCTCCAGGTAATCCATGGTTAGCTGACTGCCAGCTAGTTTCACCACAATATCGTCGGCACTGGAAACGACAACAAGCACCACAGAGCTTCATGATCAATATGCAATGAAGCAAACGAAACCAACTTTTTCGTGTGGAAAAAATCATAAACGCTCTTGAATTCAAGGCCAGCGGCTCAAGAAGCATTACAAAAGTTACTCAACAGCAACTGTAGATGCTTTCTGATTACACTACCTTACAAAAGTGAGTACACCCTTTGCATTTCTGCCAATATTTGATGATATCTTTTCAACACTGAAGTCATTTGAAAAAATTCTTTGAAAATAGGTGTTTTTCTTCCGCAGAATGTACAGTGTGTAATAATGTATAAATATGTCATTATACAAGCCAAATGTACAGCGTGTACCACTGTTAAAAAGTGGTACATGACATGTATGTCTTAATGCTACACTGAAAAGGCTTTTTCCTCAAGTGTTGAGATTTCATATTCTTTTTCATATTTTACAAACAAAAGTTGGTCGGTGGAAGGAATACTTCGAGGCCCTTCTTAATCCCACTGACATACCTTCCGTAGAGGAAGCAGAGTCTGAGGATACGTACACGGACAGTTCTATCACCGTGGCTGAGGTAATTGGGGTAGTTAAAACACTCCCGAATGGCAAGGGTCCGGGGGTAGACGGGTTTCGCCCTAAATTCCTCAAGGCTCTGGATGTTGGAGGACTGTGTTGGTTGACACGCCTCTACAACATTGCATGGAAGTCGGGAACAGTACCTCTGGACTGGCAGACCGGGGTGGTGGTCCCCATTTTTAAAAAGGGTGACCAGAAGGGTGTGTTCCAACTATAGGGGGATCACACTCCTCAGCCTCCCTGGGAAAGTCTACTCCAGGGTGTTGGAGAGAAGGGCACGACCGTTAGTCGAACCTCGGTTACAGGAGTTGCAATGTGGTTTTCGTCCCGGTCGCGGAACACTGGACCAGCTCTACACCCTTGCAAGGGTACTGGAGGGTATGTGGGAGTTTGCCCAACCGGTCTACATGTGCTTTGTGGACTTGGAAAAGGCATTCGACCGTGTCCCTTGTGGTGTCCTGTAGGGGGTGCTCCGGGAGTACGGTATTGGTGGCCCGCTACTACGTGCCATTCGGTCCTTGTACAATTGAAGCAGGAGCCTGGTTCGCATTGCCAGCAGTAAGTCGAGCTTGTTTCCGGTGAACTTTGGCCTCCGCCAAGGCTGCCCTTTGTCACCGATTCTGTTCATAATCTTTATGGACAGAATTTCTAGGTGCAGTGAAGGCGTTGAGGGAGTCCAGCTTGGTGACCTTAGAATCTCGTCTCTGCTATTTGCAGACGATGTGGTCCTTATGGACTCATCAGGCTGTGACCTTCAGCGTTTACTGGAGCGGTTTGCAGCTGAGTGTGAATCTTCTGGGATGAGACTCAGCACCTCCAAATCCGAGGCCATGGTTCTCAGTCGGGAACGGGTGGACTGTACCCTCCGGGTTGGAAGTGAGGTCTTGCCTCAGGTGGAGGAGTTCAAGTATGTCGGGGTCTTGTTCACGAGTGAGGGACGGTTGGAGCGTGAGATCGACAGACGGATCGGTGCAGCATCCGCAGTAATGCGGTTGCTGTACCGGACCGTAGTGGTGAAGAGAGAGCTGAGCCGGAAGCCAAAGCTCTCGATCTACGTTCCCACGCCTCACCTATGGTCATAAGTTATGGGATATGACCGGAATAACGAGATCGCGGATACAAGCGGCGGAAATGAGTTTCCTCCGTAGATAGGGTGAGGAGCTTGGCCATCCGGGAGGAGCTCTGAGTAGAGCCGCTGCTCCTTCACATCGAGAGGAGCCAGTTGAGGTGGCTCGGGCATCTAGTCTGGATGCCTCCCGGGCGCCTCCCTGGTGAGGTGTTTCGGGCATGCCCACCCGGGAGAAGGCCCCGGGGAAGACCTAGGACACGCTGGAGGGACTATGTCTCACAGCTGGCCTGGAAACGCCTCGGTGTCCTCCCGGTGGAGCTGGAAGAGGTCGCCGGGGACCGGACCTGAGACTGCTGCCCCCGCGACCCGGACCCGGATAAGCGGAAGAAAATGGAATGGAATGGAACAAACAAAACTTGCAGCGAGGTAAGTACAAGTGATCCTAAGGCTTCAAGGGAATTAGAGCAGACAAACGGTGTGGATTATGGAGCTTCTCTAGCCAGCTAGCCTCTAGCGCCAGCCTGACGACAAGGCTAAAGGTTACACTGTGACTCATCTTCAATTATTATTCATTGGTGGTGAGAAGCAATACATTTCATACATTAAAAGTGTGTGCGGTATACAGTATTTAGGGCTTAAACCTAGATTGTGTTGGTTGTGAACAATGGAAAAAAGCTGAATGTCATCTAGTAACAGTCACTTTTATTGCAAGGCAAATAGTCCAAAATAGACATTCTTATGGATGTATCAAATTTTGGCCGCCTGCTGATGGTCGGTAAAGTAAACTCCGCAAAGAGACGGAACCTACTGTTGCCAATGCTTTACATGTTAATTGCTTGTGTTGAGTTATTTTGAGGGGACAACAGTTTACACTTTTATCCGAGCTGTACGCTGACTACTTTACTCTGTATCAAAGTACCCTTTCTTTAGTGTTGTTCCATGAAAGGATTAAATAAAATATTTGCAAACATGCAAGAGTTGTGCTCACTTCTGTGAGGTATGGTGTAGCTTTCCCAACATGGGCCACATACAAATTTGTATCTGCAACTGTGAGTTATTATCTATTATGCATGTAAACTATTTGTGTGTATGGGTGGTATACTGCATAGATACACTTGTGTACAAATCAGATACAGCATCTTAACAATGTCGTGCATCCATTTTCTTGGCCGCTTATTCTCACCAGGGTCAGGGCGGTATGCTGGAGCCTACCCCAGCTGACAGTGATAAGCTGCAAAAGATGTGCTTACCTTGGGAATGTTCTACTTCTTAGCTCCTTTATGAAAACTTGACTGCCATTCTGAACTGCTCTGATGTCTGTGCTTTGCCCCGTGTCATGCTTGCTCCAATTCTTCTTCTTTTTTACTAAAGACAAAGCCGAAAACCCAAATGAATAGCCGCAGACACTGAAGCAAATCTCATGTTCCCCGCTGCAGCGAGTTACCGAACCCGTAAGAAGCCATTAGTGCTTGAAGTCAAATGATGGTGGATACTTTTTATGTAGCACTAAGCACTGATGTGAAAGACGAGTAATGTTTTTAACTCCTAATTGAGGGTTGCACTTTTAATTGTCTTATTTTATTATTACTCTTTTTACTTATGTTATCCTCACTACTATATTATTGTATCGTGCTATGTACAGCACTTTGTGTCTGTGTCTGTAAAATTGTTTTCTTATGTTTGATATACAGTGGAACCTCAGTTACCGTACGCCCCAGTCAGCATCTTTTAGGTAAAGGTCAATTAATTAATATACTCTCATTAATATACCGTATAATTAATGAAAAAATGCTGTCAATAATATCAATTATTGACAATAATTTGTAGGACAATTGTCATCCAGCAAAATGTGTTATTGTGACAAGCGTCACAAACTAAAAACTACTGAATTCAAAAAATCACTTATAGCAAAATGAGAAGGTGATCATAGTGTAAACTTCGCTGCCTCTTCATGCCTTTTGGCAACAATCGTGTCTTCAGCGAAGGTGAACGTAACCTTAAATCTTCATTTATCCCTTTCAGTCATCATTTATATGTGTTTAGAATGGTTTTAATCGTGTAAAAGTATAATTGTAACACTACATTTTAAAAAAAGATAGTATGTAAACATTTTAGCTTCCTAGAATGAATGAAAATGATTTACTCTAATTCTTAAAAGAAAAAAATGGTTGGGTTAGAGAACATTTCTGGAAAAGGATACATGATGTTAACCAAGGTTACACTGTTTGTTACATTGTTCATGCTAAATGTATCCTTAACGTAATACTTTTTTCTGTAGTACAAAAGTACTTTGAATTAAAAAGAGAACATATTCACTGAAAATCATTGAAAGAGGAACATTTATTGAGTGTCTTTTGGCTATTGTGACATTTTATTTTACCACATTTAAGGTGTTATGACTTCTTAAGGGTTTATATACTCAAGACACTGCGGGATATCTTGAACCAAACTAAAGGGAAATACCAGATAGAGCAGAGACTATTGTCAAAAGCTGATATTTAGAAATTAGTATGAAATGTTGTACATACGTGTGGATTTGCCATGGGTCTTCTCGCAGTTTGGACAGTGATATATGTCGATATCCGGAGCGTCATCCTCATCCACACCGACACAACTGTAAACAGTACAACACATGACTCAAGTAGTTATAGTTTAACAAAGACCTATTTCAAATAATATTATTTTAGATGGCATAACATACAAGGAAATACATTTTCTACACATCTGTCCATCCATCCTCTATGCCGCTTATCCTCATTAGGGTCCCGGGGGTATGCTGGAGCCTATCCCAGCGGACTTCGGGCGAGTGGCGGGACACACACTCTGGACTGGTCACCACCCATTTTCATATCACAGTGTTTCTGTCACAGTATTAAGTATTATTATTATTATTAAAGTATATTTTTTGTCTGTTTTATGGGGATTAAAATAAAATGGGGCTGAAAAAAGCCGATATTTCATATTCATTGTCGCTTATCCTCAGAGTCGCGGGTATGCTGGAGCCTACACCAGCTGGCTTTGGGCGAGAGGCGGGGTGCACCCTGGAATGGTTGCCAGTCAATCGCAGTGCACATATAGACAAACAAACATTCACACTCACATTTATACCTATGGACAATTTAGAGTCGCCAATTAACCTAACATGCATGTTTTTGGAATGTGGGAGGAAACCAGAGTACCCGGAGAAAACCCACGCACGCACGGGGAGAACATGCAAACCCCACACAGAGATTCGAACCCTGAACCTCCTGACTGTGAGGCCAATGTGCTACCCACTCATCCACCGTGGTTAACTGATATATCGATAACCGATAAACCAGCCAATATATAAAACAAGTACATAGACACGTGAATTAACATTTGCATCAGACGGCCCCTGATAGCATGGCACTTAAGTGTGGTGTTACAATATTATTTAACAAAGTCACAGAGCATCATGGTGTCGTGTTTCTTTTCAGTCGTCTCCTCCTACAGCGGACTGAGTGAGGGAGGGCAGCCCAGCTAGCTGCTCTGTATGTGTGTGAGGGGGCGGGGCCAGCTGTTTAGGCAGGCAGCAAGCCGCACAGAGACACACACAGGAAGGAAGAGACAGAATCCTCGCCCAGCCAAAAAACAAAAGTGAATATAGCGGTTATACATTGAAGGATATTCATTTGCTTTCTATGATGTGTAGTGTAGAGGAGCGATTGGCCGGCCGACCTGTTGTGCATGCATGTGTGCTCTTGGTATAGACAGAAAATAAGCTCCTTCATTAGAGGCACTGCATGATATGCTCCTTTCTCCTTCTGCTGAAGTGAAAAAGAGCAACAACAAAAAACACACAGCAGACCCAATACACACTTATGAATGTTGGTGTGCAATGATACTGTAAGGCAAGACAGCCATACATGACAGTAGTGTTGCATTTTCCTGTTTATGTGATGTTTTGCAGGGAGTTTTTTCTGGTGACTGGGAGCGGAGCAACCAGGCAGGTGGTCGAAATCTTCAATTAGTCTGATTTATAAGCCCTGCATCCACACCCGAACAACGCTAGATTATTCCTCATGCTATCCCCGTGTAATCCTTACCTCTCTCTTCTGTGCCGTACTTGTTTCTTTCATGCTTGCTACCAGCTTGTGTTTTGTTTTTGTATGTTAAGTCGTTTTTCACCCTTGTTTAGGGGTTAGTATCTGCCCCTTTGAACATCTGAACTTGTTTGCACTTTGTGTCGGTACTTCTTTATTACCCAATTAATATTTCAAACACCACCAAAATGTGGTGTGTCATTAAGCACTGAAATCTAACTGCTATATCTAATATAGCATCTGATATCCAACAATTGCTTATGTGCTCGCTGCCTCACTCAGAAATGTGATGTTTGTGAATCAGTCGTGTCTTTTGAACAGCTCTTTTAGGTGAACGTTGAGAACAGATACACTGGAGTTATGGTTACTGTGAAACCATATACAGTGAGGGAAAAAACTATTTGAACCCCAGCTGATTTTGTAAATTTGCCCACTAACAAAGAAATAGTCTATAATTTCAATGGTAGCTTTATTTGAACACTGAGAGACAACAATGACAAAAAAAATCCAGAAAAATGCGTTTCAAAAAGAGTTATAAATTAATTTGCATTTCCATGAATGAAATAAGTATTTGATCCCCTGTCCGTCAGCAAGATCTCCCAGGTGGATCTTATACAGGTAACGAGCTGACATTGGCAGCCCTCTCAGCTCGTTACCTGTATAAAAGAGACCTGTCCATAGAAGCAATCAATCAATCCAGATGGCATACTCTGCACCATGGCCAAGACCAAAGAGCTTTCCAAGGATGTCAGGGACATGATTGTGGACATACACAAGGCTGGAATGGGCTGCAGGACCACCGCCATTTGGTGACAACAGTTGGTGCAATTATTCACAATGGAAGAAACATAAATTAACTGCCAATCTCCCTCAGTCTGAAGCTTAATGCAAGATCTCACCTTGTGGAGTTTCAATGATAATGAGAACGGTGAGGAATCAGCCCAGAACCACTCGGGAGGAACTTGTCAATGATCTCAAGGAAGCTGGGACCAGAGTCACCACAAAAACAGTTGGTAACACACTACGCTGTGAAGGACTGAAATCCTGCTGTGCCCGCAAGGTCCCCCTGCTCAGGAAAGTCCATCTACAGGCCCGTTTGAAGTTTGCCACTGAACATCTGACTGATTCAGAGGAAGACTGGGTGAAAGTGTTGTGGTCAGATGAGACCAAAATTGAGCTCTTTGGCATCAACTCAACTCGCCGTGTTTGGAGAAGGAGGAATGCTGCCTATGACACCGTCCCCACTGCCAAATATGGAGGTGGAAACATTATGCTTTGGGGGTGTTTTTCTGCCAAGGGGACAGGACAATTGCACCGCATCAAAGGGAGGATGGATGGGGCCATGTACCGTCAAGTGTTGGGTGAGGTGGGTCGTGGTTGGGTATTCCAGCATGACAACGATCCAAAACACACGGCCAAGGCAACAAAAGGTTGGCTCATGAAGAAGCATATTAAGGTCATGGAGTGGCCTAGTCAGTCTCCAGACCTTAATCCCATAGAAAATCTGTGGAGGGAGCTGATTGAGTTGCCAAACATCAGCCACGAAACATTAATGACTTGGAGAGGATCTGCAAGTGGGCCAAAATCCCCCCTGAGATGGGTGCAAACCTTGTGGCCAACTACAAGAAACGGCTGACCTCTGTGATTGCCAACAAAGGTTTTGCCACCAAGTACTGAAGCACATTTTGAAGTACTGAAGCAAGGGAGCAAGGGATCAAATACTTATTTCCTTAATCGAAATGCAAATTAATTTATAACTTCTTTTGAAATACATTTTTCTGGATTTGTTTTAATCATTGTTGTCTTTCAGTGTTCAAATAAAGCTACCATTGAAATTATAGACTATTTCTTTGTTAGTGGGCAAACTTACAAAATCAGCTGGGGTTCAAATTGTTTTTTCCCTCACTGCAAAAGTATTATCATCTCATGATATTATTACACATTTACACACAGCTGAGGTGGTGGGCTGCAAGGGACGTGCGTCTGCAACTATTTTTTTTAAGGCAAATAATGTTTATGACTTATTAATTTATTAACATATTCATTTTACGTTTTTCGACAACCAGCATTCTGTCATCGTGAGGAGAAGGAACATTTGTGTGGGGAACTATTACCCCGGCGGACGGCTCAATTGTGGCGAAAATCTCATTACAAACACTAAACCGCCCCCTCCAGACCTAAACATGTTCAAATGGCTTAGGTCTTAGCTTCCCTTCCACTAGCTTCCACTCACACTCCGGGGATGGTGAGTATATTTTCACTGCATTGTGTTTAACGCTTTAATGAAAGGACAAGAAGCACGTTTGTGTTGTTCTGTGTGTGTTGCTCGGTGCAACAAGCGTGTTTAAACAAATATCTTACATATGCAGATGGATTATTCAACCATAGGTTGGACAAATTTCTCAAAAAGAATGACGTACTTGCGGACAGCCAATACGGATACAGAGCTAATATTTCTACTTCTATGGCACTGATTGAAATCACAGAGAAAATTACTAAACTATAGACCGTAGAAAGTGCGCAGCCGTAGTAGTCATGGATTTCATCAAAGCTTTTGATACAATCAATCACTACATCCTAACTACAAAATTGGAAAGGTATGGGATCAGAGGGTTTGTTATGAAATAGGTTAAATGCTACTTAACAAACAGGAAGCAATTTGTGAAGCTAGGAGATACACATCTACAAGTTTAAAAATATGTGGCGTACCACAAGGGTCAATACTGGGACCAAAATGATTTAACCTATACATTAACGACATGTGTAAAGTGACAAAAGCTAGTACTATTTGTGACTAGTCAATAACTGATCACACAATTCCTGCTTGCATGCCACCGTGCACATACTTTGTGTGAACATCTTACACGACAGAGTCTATATCAAAGCTGCTGACAGGCTGGATGAGACTAGTCACCCTGGCAGAAGGACTGGCCCACTGCAAAGGCTGTAGGCGTGACCATGAATTGACATTGCTTTTTCCATTTAGTGTCAGGCATCCGGTAAATGCAAAGAGGAAAAGCAAATGGAAAAGACAAAGACATCAACAACAAAAAAACACAATACCCAAAAAGCAATGACAAAATGGAATTAAGATATCACTACATTTGCATACAGTATTCTTGTATCATTGATTCTCTATATATTTCCACTTGTCATTCATTCATTTTCTATACCGCCTATCCTTATTAGTGTCGCGGGTTATTTCCACTTGTAATTTTTTTTTTATTTTGGCACTCCTGTCATTCCATGTTGTTCCACCTTATAAGATTATAAAATGTCAAAAAGTGTAGATATCTGTTTAGAATCGCTTCTCAACGTTTACTTAAATGAGCCGACTGTTTGGCAAACGTCACATCTTTAAGAGAAGTCCGTGCGATAGGGTCGAGTATGGAGTGGTCTGTGGTGTTAAAAGTGTGTTTTTACGCATGTAAGTACTACAGCCCGAACATGTCATGATCCACCATGGGCCGATTATGACATATCACAAATTAATCAATATCGCCCAAAATGTAGCCCATATATTAAGCTTTTTTTGCTGCGCTGAGATTGTGTGGCTCCCTTCTTGTGTGTCTCCATCGCTCAATCCCTCCTGTGTCTGAGCTGCTCCTGCGGGCACGTGGCCACCCCCACTCCCACAGACAAACAAACTCAGCTCTCACTGCAGTAGACACGAAGGAGCAGCTGAAAAACTACATTTTTTACACCATGGTAAGCCGTGACTTTGTAAAACAAAATAAGACTCCACTTTAGAGAGTGTATTACAACGATTAACGTCGTGTAAGTTGCAACGCATAAGATTAACAAATATAGATAGACATAAGTACATGGCCAACTTGATCTAAGACTATGTTTTAATGCCGTGTAAATTGTGTAATAAACAAAAATACACGTAGACTATTATACAGCGTGAAATGAAGACACGTGCAAGTTTTAACTCCAATGTCTATCATTAATAAAAGACTACTACACAGCGTGCCACTTCACTTGTACTTCCATTTAGGATTTACAGGGACTCATACATTAACATGTCCTCATTCAAATCATTTTGATGTTACAAGTAATGGGTTTCGTTCTAATTTGATATATAGCATGTTTTTAGAGCAGCTGCATTGTTACATAAAATGTAGTTTGGTCCCTTGTATAGTATGTGTCCCTTGTTGATTATTACTTATTTTTGTCAACTTTTTTCCCCTCTTTTTATGTTTGCTTCAGCATCTGTTATTGAGCTCTTTGCAAATACTCCACAACCACAGAGGGAACTTGTCAAAAGCTTGTAAATATGACTAATTCATATTTGTTAGATGTTTTTGTGAATAAGCCTTTTATAAACACATAACAGATTAGTTTAAAAATAACTTTCATTAGTCCAAGTATTATCACTTTCAGCCCAATACAGCCACTTTTTCAATTAAAAAATACTCAACTATAGTATCAAATTCGATGCTAATGATCAAAATACAATAAATGTATATACTGTATTTTCCTTGTTTATTTTGTAGTAGTATCGTATTTTGGGTATTATATGAATTTATGTTCATGTACAGAATATATCCTGTGTATTTCAATGCTCTTATTTTATATACTGGCCATATATATTTAGGTAATTACTGGGGGTGTCCCGATCAAATATTGATATCAGCCAAAAACACAATATCACATTATTCTAAAATCTCAGATATTTGCAGCACATTCAACACTTCGCACCAGCAGCACTTCTATTCAGCATGCAGAACCCCTGATAACAACAACAGCATGCCCTAGCATGTTTAGCAAGGAGTAGGATTGATGTCAGCTGTGTGGCTGTGTTTTTACTTCAAATCCAAAGGAGACGTTGCAGCTGAGCGCAAAACTCGTCATGCTCGAGTTGGCACAGAACCTAGAAAGTTTAATACGATCGACCTAATTGTGCATTTGAAGAAGGATTTCTGCAACACCTGAAACATCCAACGCTGTTTGAAACAAAGCATGAGAAACTCCCATGGGAAGGCAAAAACTAATTGGCTATAAAAGTAAAGAGCCAGCCCCTGTCAGTTGCGAGTAATGTCAGGTTTAAATGCTTCATTGAGCACTTTGAGCTCCCCTACATTATACCTACGGATGCATATGGATCAAACTAGATTTTCTTCCATTCCATAACAAGATGTCTTGCTCAGAAAAAAAATCAATCGCATATTACATCAAAATGAACTCGATCATTTTGGCCGACTCCATATATTGCAATATGTTTTGCCTCCAAAATAGGATTCAGCACCTAGACGATACATATACGGTAAGTAATGCGATACATACACGGATACGGCAAACAATAACTTTGTCTCTGTGGGGGGAGGCGGGGACGCTAGCATACACACGGCAAAAGAGAGGAGATTTGTGAGGAGCAATGCATGTAGTAGAAATTAGGAAGAAAAAAGATGATTGCAAAGCCAAATTCCACAGCCCCTGCGTGGGGATATCAATAATGAGCAAGGTGAGCCCGTCAACAACAAAGAGCCAATTTGTTGGAAAGTAGTGGCAACATTTAAACAAAACGAGCTCGCCCACATAAACATGTCCACTGGAAAAACTTTTCCCATTACAATTACTGTGCAACCTTTTGTGTGTCATTGTGAGCTCTTCACTTTCTCGCCTTCGTCAACCTTCCCCATCCTTCACCTCTCAGAACCATGCGTCAAAGAATTTGAGTAAACAAAACCTTTTCGCCACCTCCTCCCAACGGGATGCTCTCCAAACCTTTGCAACGGCTAGTAAAGGATGCCAGCCGGTTCAGCTGTGCGAGAATACAGTGGTAAACCTCACTCCCTGATGAAGAGTTGTGCTGGACACCAAATTGATTGTGGGTTTTGAGCTAAAACTCAATGGCTAGCGGTCTACATTCTCATTCGGTAGGGCCCTTTAACATGTGTTTTATTTTTTTCCAAATTCCGTTTCTTTCCATTGTCACTTTTAGAATTCAATTTACACTTACTTTCTCACCATAGAGTGTGTGTTAGTGTAGGTGGATAAAATGTCTATTATTTAAATGCTTCCTTTTATTGATACAATACTGTACATCATTGGACAATTTTGGCCCGTACTTTACAAACGGATGTAGCTCGGCTAACTTTTCCAATGGGACATCAGCCTCCGCACACATTGCTAAAAAAAACTATAATTCTAAAACCACAAAAACATGTTTTGTGTTTTAACATTTTTGAGTGTCAACCGCTAAGTCATATTTATGTAAATTGTACTTACTCCTAGGTCTGCTAGGAAATACATTTACTGTGATATACACCAACAAGAGTTTTATTACCTTATTTACACTTGTTTTGTTTACTATATTGGGTAATATGAGTGTAAAGCCAATTAAAGACACCATTACAATACGCTAATGAGACAATAGCAACTGAGGGCAGTTCAATGTCCAGAAAAAGCAACAACTAACGTGTGAGTCTATCTTATCCTATTTACATCTAATATGTCTTATTTTGTCTGATTATATCTACTATATTGGGTAACAGAAATATTAAGGTGACTGTTGATTAATGTCTAGTAATATTAAAAACCTTATAGAAAAGATTGTCAACCGGTTTTCTATGCCATAACTACAAAAACATTCTATTTATTTATATTCAATCCTATAGCAAAAATTCACTCATCACAATCGGGTCTGGAACCAAATAATCGCAAATAATGACAGACAACCGTATTTTTTTTTCTACAATGTGCCACTGGTCCAATAAAAAAAGCCTGTCTCTCTCGATGGTCCCCGAGCTGAACGTTGGACAGGCCTGGTTTGCGTATTTCACCGGGAAGGCGATGTCTGCTTAGCACTATCGCTCATTCTCACTCATCCAGGTCATGGTGAGAGTAAATAGAGACAACTGGAATTGTCTTGTTTGTTGAAGAAAATCCATCTTTAATCCAAGGGGCTTCTTCAATTCTACATTTTCAAGTGTGGAGTTTCTCTATTTATCTCTTTTGTGTGTGCCCCCATTCAGGTGGCCACAATAGGGTTGTTGTCCAGCCTTCCTGATGTGTGTCTGTTCCTCCTGCCTGCTCTTTCTAACCATAGGTATCCTAACCAGGAAAACAAGGGCCGAGCCTGAGGATAGAAACAGGCGGCTGAATGTGTTGGTCCCTTACATCACAGCTTTGATAAGAGAAACTCTGGATTTTCTCCAAATAAAACACAACTGTCAAACCCACCAACACAAAACCTGATTTGCCCCAAACACAAAATACCAAAAAGCAAAATTGTTTATTCAGTTCAGTGTCACAATGAGTGCAATGACATCTACGCTGGAGAGACCAAGCAATGTCAAACTAGGAGGTTTGCACCATCACCTATGGTCTCCTTACAACAATGTCCTAGCATCTTTCTCCCAAAGATAGTCTCATTCCACTGGAAGCATGGAAACTGAATGAGCTGTTTTGCCCCGAGCCCGGCGAAAGACCAAATGGTACGCAGGACAATCGCTCACCAGCCAGGTAACAACAACCTTATTGTGACCACCCCCAGGGTACACACCCACCAGGGACATCAATTAGGAGACTCCACATTTAAAAATGTACAACCGAAAAAGCCTTTAGGATTAAACACACAATGTCTTCTACAAACAAGAACAGGGTCTCTGCAGGGCTCTACAAATTTATTCTTTCAAAACACTTCTATAAAACCAGAGCTAATACAATTTAAGACCTATTTCACATCCACACTGGATAAAAAGAACAAAAAGACATGAATGAAAACTGGAGGTCTGGACTTACTTGCAATGTCTATGAATTTATTCACAGTTCATCACGTTGGAATACAAAATACTAAATCATCCAAAAATGACACAACTAATTCAGCTTTGCTGTGGGTTTTCATTTAGTTGACTCTGCTGCTACGACTCGCTGTAACACCACGGTGTGCGCACAGGACTCCAGCTGGTTGTGCTGCATAAATTCTGACCAGAATGCACAGGTACAAATCCATGTTTATTTATGTAATTTGGGGGTTGATATTGTATTTGTGACACGGTCTTTTGTCCTGCACTTACATACACCCCCGGTGCATAGTTGTCAGCGTTGGCAGCACATCACCCAATCACCCAGAGTAATAGCATCTTGTGAGAGTTATCCCAGAGTGGTATCTAGTACACAATATTCGCGCGGTGTTTAGAGAACAGCTATAGTTCCAGTATGGAGAAAGAATTACGAGATGCTCCGAAGCACATTTGTAAGTCTGCAATTTGCACTCATTTTGGCTTTTACAGCACCACGGACGAAGACCCAGAATTTGCCAAAAGCTATGGCATCTGCAAAATGTGTTACGTGAGAATCAAATACTGGGGAAAGACCACGAGCCTCCGTGCACGTGTTTCCAGACATCGCAGCAAAGTGGAGGTAAAGCGACTGGCTCGTCTTAACTAACTCTCGAACAAGCTAATTTACCGTAGCCCAACACACTCACTGACTTATTACATGTGCAAAGACACGCTCGGTGGAAGGTGACGGCTTGCCTTACATCCCAGGCACGGGCGTCTCCTCAGAGAGGGTGCAACAGACATTGTAACTGCACAAAGAAGTGTCCTGAAAGCTGGGAATGTTGACCAGCTTGTTTTCCTTTAAAATAATCTAAAGAAAAAGCACTAACATTCTTCAACTTTAAATAACTTAAGTGACTATTTCTTCTTCTAGACTAGTGGTTCTCTGTCATGCCCCCCGTAGGGAACAGAAATGTTTCCGTGCCCCCCATTTGGAATATTTTTGACTAACTGATAATATCTATTTATTTATCTGTACTAAAACCAGGAAAATTCAAGAAAATGTTAAGCTGTGACGCATACAAGTGCATTCAATGAGTCAAAATTTTTATCTCCAATAAAGTTTGGGAACCACAGCTTTAAGGTAAATCCCACAAATACATTTAAGCAGGTTCGAAAATTGATTGCACTTAAAACTGAAGAATTGTTACACTATACTATTATACTTATACTGTTAAATTTAAACCTAAAAGAGAGTCTGCAAGCTGTTGTTGAATAGCATTTAACAACTTTAATTCTACTGAATAAATACAGATGCTGTTGCAGTTATGCTTCTGACATTTCAGATAGTAAAAATTGCAAATTTGTACATTTTGTAGTGAATTTGTACTAGTTTTCCAATTAGTTCAGAATCATAATTTTTTTTTAATTGCAATAATCGTCTTGCATTTAAGTATCGGGATATATCAAAAAGCAAGGAGACAGCATGAAGTTGTTCATTGCTGTGTGTGCATCATATGAACAAAATAAGTACGAATGATGAATATATTGTGCATTAACAGTGTTTCAACTTGAAGGTTTCATTTATATTGGTGTTCCAATCCCCGCACGGCGCATTGGTAAACATCTGTCACTGTGAGCGTTGGATTTCCCCCGAAAATAAGGCTCGGTCGTATTTATGAGACACTGCTTTATCATGATTGTTAAGCTTTCCCCTTCAATTTGGTGATAAATAACTATGCAGACTAAAACCATAACCTTAAACCCATTCCAACAGAAGGATGCCAACATTAAATTGGAATAAAAGATACAGCGACGGTTGTATTTTAGGATGATTACTTATCTATTGGAGATCATAAGAAAATTTATCAAAGTGTGACCATGCAACTTCACCCAATTAATTAACCAATTATGTTGAATATTTCAAGCTAATTACGATATAAAGGTTTATGTTTGTAAGATTAAGGGTACATGGCTTCAAGCCAAATGTCTAAAGATGAATGTCAGTTTTGTTAATTGTTTTGTTAGGAATGGAATATTTTTCCTCAACATGTCTTGTTCAAAGCAAAGACAAAATATTATTAAATACTGTTGTCAATATTCTGAATATATATGCCAATATGTCAGCATAGAATTCCCAGGAGTCCTTACCAAGGTAATGTAGCTCATACAAATGGTTGGAAGAAGATCAACTTGTAAATTTTCAAATTATTTTCAAATTAAAAATGCACTTTAACTACACTAATGACCACATAAATCACATTCATTTTGTCCAGTCAGAAGCCTGAAGAAACAACCTCAGCTGACATGGTGGTATTATAATATCTCAATTCATCAATATACAGTGGTGTGAAAAAGTGTTTGAGTTATTTTTTGCATGTTTGTTATGTAGGCAAATGTTTCAGCTCATCAAACAAATTTAAATATTAGTCAGTGACAACAGAACTGAACACAAAATGCAGTTTTTAAATTAGACTTTTAAAACAAACGTCAAAAAAAACAAAAAACAAATCTACATGGCTCTGTGTGAA
Source organism: Oostethus manadensis (assembly GCA_024372805.1). Taxonomy (NCBI): domain Eukaryota; kingdom Metazoa; phylum Chordata; class Actinopteri; order Syngnathiformes; family Syngnathidae; genus Oostethus; species Oostethus manadensis. The sequence goes on from QODF01000178.1 coordinate 832,255, forward strand.
AGAGTCATTGCCCCCTAAACTTAATAACTGGTTGGGCCAACCTTAGCAGTTACAACTGCAATCAAGCGTTTGTGTCAACTTGAAATGAGTCTCTTACAGCGCTGTGGAGGAATTCTGACCCACTCATCTGTGCAGAATTGTTGTCATGCAGCCACATTGTAGTATTTCCAGCATTAGGCGGCTTTTTAAAGTCATGCCACAGCATGTCTTCATTTCAAAGTCTTCATTTTGTTTTCCTTCAGGACTTGCTGGTGTGTTCTGGATCATTGTCCTGCTGCAGAACCCAATTTGGTTTCAGCTTCAGGTCACAAACAGATGACCGGACATTCTCCTTCAGGATTTACTGGTAGACAGTAGAATTCATGGTTCCATTTATCACAACAAGTCTTCCGTGTCTTGAAGCTGCAAAACAGGCCCAGACCATCACACTACCTCCACCATGTTCTACTTCGGGTGTGATGTTCTTCTTTGATCTTTGGATGTTGTTGTGGGGTCTTAGGGGACCTCTTGGATGAGGTTGCCCAGCCGCTCCTGTGAAGGCTCCCCACTGTTCCATGTTTTCGCTACTTGTCAAATGGCTCTCACTGTGGTTCACTGGAGTCCCAAAGCTTCAGAAATGGCTTTATAATCTCTTCCAGACTGATAGATCTCAATTAATCTGTTATGTTTTAACGAGGGACAATCGTTTTTTCACACGGGTCCATGTAGGTTTTGCATTGTGTGTTCAGTTGCGTTGTCATTGACTAATATTTATATCTGTTTAATGATCTGAAAAATTATATGTGACAAACTTGCAAAAAAATAAGAATTTATGAAGGGGGCAAACACGGGCTGCACGGTGGCTGAGTGGGTAGCACGTTGGCCTCACAGTCAGGAGGTTCAGAGTTTATATCTCCATTTGGCAACTCTGTCTGGAGTTTGCATGTTCTCCCCGTGCATGTGTGGGTTTTCTCCGGGTATTCCGGCTTCGTCCCACCAAAAACATGCATGTTAGGTTAATTGGCGACTCTAAATTGTGCATCGGTATGAATGTGAGTGTGAATGTTTGTTTGTCTGCCCTGCGATTGACTGGCGACCAGTCCAGGGTGTACCCAACGCCAGCTGGGATAGGCTCCAGCATACCCGCGACCCTAGTGAGGATAAGCGGTATAGAAAATGAATGAATGAAGGGGGCAAACACCACTGTAGGGTAGTGCAAGGTTTAAATCAGTATTCATTTACATGGAGCCCACGTGAATGGTTAATGTGTGTTATAAATCTACTACTGCAGGGGACTTCTTTATGCATGGGGTTTAAACACACGTGCAGTTTAGATAGCATTCGATTTCTGGTAGCACGAGGCAAGTTTTACCTGCCCAAACCCCCAAATCTTGTTTTTTACACGTTCGTGTGTCCTGGTTGGTGTGGCTAAGCGCGATGCCCTGCAAGCCAGCGGTGGGTTGTAGAAAGCAGAAGATACAGAAGTGACGGAGGAGCGTCGACACGTCAATAGCGAGTGAATAACTAGGACTTGTGAGTAAAAAAAAAACAACAAGGATTTCGGTACCGGAGCCAAAACGACGCCCGCCGAGTGCCCCGGGAAGCTTACGTGAACGGAAGGGAAAGATAGGAACAAACATGGCGATAACGTGAGCGTATTGCAGCGAAAACACACAGCAGACTGCAAGACAACGCGTGTAAATCACAAAAGTGCGGGGCGGCTTTGAGGACAGTCGACATTGTCGGCCATAGCTGCTGGCCGCTGTTCGGGCTCCGGAACGCCGCGCTCGCCTTTCCCGTCCTTTCGCGCTCCGGCCACTCATGGCGAACGAATGCGGCGAAAATAAGCAAAATGGACAAACGGGGGGGTGACTGGGAATGGAAACTGCGAGCGAGCGAGCGGCTCGATGGCGGTCGTCTCCTAACAGCCGCAACGCTTCGCCCGGGAGTCATGGCGGGCATGTTTTGAAGCACTCAACTTGCTGGGGGAACGGCGAAGATGACGCCGCCATTAAGAGATGGCTTTTTGGGGCAGAATTGCGTTTGGAGTTATCCGCGACAAAAACGTCCCAACCCCGCTCGGCTAAATATAACTCCGCCTTCTCCGTCCGAGCGGCCTGTCTTCAGACGAACACTGGCGACGGAGAGCCACAAAGCTGTCAAAAGGCGCCGCGACGTCGCCATTTTCCTTCCGAGTGCCGCCAAAACGCGAGAGACGTCCCGGAGGTTCTTACCTGCCGTGGAACCAGTCCTTGCAGGCGTCGCACTCAATCATGAACTGGGTCACGTCGTAAGGCAATCTGCAGACGCAATAGACTGGTACCGTCGCCATGTTCACTTGACAAGTACGGCGGGATGGACGGGGGGCAGCAGAGGAACAACGTCCTGCTGACAATATCATCCAATATGATGATGGAGGAAAACATAGGGGCTGTCCCGAAACGCCGCTAAACCGACATCCCCGGCTCAGCTACAGCAACACAACACTAAACGTCGCCTTTCCGCAAATGCTTTCTTTTTATCGCCATCATCTTTTCTTCTTCTTCTTCCTTTTTTTCCCCCCCACTTCGCTCCAGTCTGGTGACTGTGAGGCGCACAACTCAATCCTCCCTGGCTGCTAAATGAAATAGCAAATACGTTCTTTCCGTGACGTCATAGCAAACCACAATAGCGTTACAATAGCAGCAAAATATGAAATAAAAAGCTCCCGTGACAATATCGTGTCACGCGCTAAAAATATGGAACCAAATGCATCAAATGTCCCAAAAACTAGAAAACAATGCACTCAAATATGAAAAGTTACAATACACTACATTCAAAATTATTTATTATATAACCGTTGCACTGCAAAAAAGTTACAATATTACACAACAATGTATCACATTAAAAAATACAACCCTTTACGAAGCAATGTAATACGACAACAACAACAAAAATGAATAATCCTCTTACGCAACAATGTAATACATTACCCAATGATGTAATACACTAAAAATCAAGCCCCATAATATACCAAAACAAAAGTTTTGAATCACATTAAACAACAATGACATTTTTATAATAAATTTCACTACGACAGGGGTGTCCAGACTTTTGTTCCAGCGGGGGTCACATAGTAAAAAATGAAAGGATGCAATTTTGCCACCTTGATATTTTGTAAAGCCACACATGTACACATGCTAAAAAAATGTGTTATATATTTCAAGAAGAAACTATCTCAGCATTGTGATATATGTAGGTGAAAAGGCCTATTGTTAGCGTTAACTTGACTCTTTTTTCAAATGTTTCCAACTCTTACAATTTTCTTCTCGGAATATTATGACTTTTTCCTAAAATTAATTTTACAAAGGTTGCATTATTTAGTTTTGTTTGTTATTATATTGTAGTTTTCTTTAATATTTCATCTGTCTGCTACTAAAATTACATTATTTTTTCCTCATAATACTACAAGTTTATTCTCATAAAATTGCGTTTTTTCCCTCATTAGAATACAATAATTTTCTCTCAATATTTTGGCTTTATATTGGCAAATTATTGGGCTTATGTTTAATTTTTAAGTTTTTCTGCAATCTAATTTTCAACAAATTACATTTTTTAATGTTACTATTACAGTTTTTTCCATGATATTTCAAATTCATAATACTAAAATGACATTATTTTTTCAATTTCCTTAAAATGATACTTTTTCTCATTGGATTACAAATGTTTTCACCTAATATATTTAATTGATTCTTGTAAAATTACTTTTTATTTTTTCATTTTTGATGTTGTTTTGGCTTTGTGTGTGTTCTTTACAATTATATTTTTAGCATGCACTATAAGTCAATTAAGAAAAAACAGCCGGGGGCCGCAAAGGGCCCCTTGGCCATGCTTTGGACTCCCCTGCACTCGACTGTAATACACCAATAAACATTAAAGCCACGGTAAGGTGGCATGAAGAAAACTGGAATCGTTGTTGAAGATGTTGAAAGTGTAATAACAAAAATACAGCTAAAAAATATCCCATTGCACTAGAATGTAGTACACTTAACAATAAAAGTACCACAACGCAATAATATATTCATAATATGTTCAATAAATTTATTTAAGAATATGTTCATACAATTTAATGATAATTACATTTTTAATGTAAAAATAACTGAATTATAATATATTTAAATGATTTATTTCTTTATATGCAGTATATTTAAATGTCCTTCGGCTGAGTAAGCGGCCATTGTTGTAATAGTTGTTACTGCTAGAGGGCAGCATACAACAAGCTATTGGAGTCTTACCAGTTAAGGCTGTTCTTTTGTTTGCATACTGATTCCTTCCTACGGTCCCGTTTGGATTTTTTTACATTTGGTTTGCTTTTTCCCATTACAGCTTGTTGCAAAATCTTTCATATTACATCAGTAGGGGGGTTTCTGAAGAAAAAAAAAAAAAACCCTAATATATTTGACCTTTTTATTCAATAAATGTCCAATATATCTTGCATGTTTTGTGATTGACCGACGTATTGATTTTTCATGTGAGCAAAAGTATTGGCTCATGTGACTGACAGGTGTGTTTTGCTGCCCATTCCATGACTTATTCGATCAGGTAATAGCACTGAGTGTGTACACTCACTTTCAGATTGGGTAGAATAGGGCTTCCCAGTGTCGAGTGCATTTAGAGGTAAAAACAACATGAAAACCAAAGCCCTGACTTTATGAATCAATCAGAACCATTGCACAAAAGAAAGAAAGCACTGGTGGGCTAAGTAAGAGATGTGGAACAGGTAGACCAAGGGAAACATCAGCAGTTGAGGACAGAAGCATTGTGAGAGCTCCAAAGAAAGAACTGTAGGAAGGCCAAGCTGGAGTTGGTCAAAAAAGTTACAAGGCCAAACACGTTATGGACTAATGTATTGTTGAGGCTCATCTACTTTTGTCCTATTGTTCTTGCAAATGAGTGGTTTGTATCTTCTGGTGTAGCCATTGCACTTTTGTTTATGAAGTGTTCTCTGAAGAGTAGATTGTGATACTTGTTCCACGTTACTTACTACACCAGTGCTATCTTTCTTATTCAAAACATTTAATGTTTGTGCAAGGGTTCTGACTGAATTTGCATCTTCTCTCAGATTCCATCCATCCATTCATTTTGTATGCCACTTATCCTCATTAGGGTCACGAGTATGCTGGAACCTATCCCAGATGACTTTGGGCGAGAGATGGGGTACACCCTGGACTGGTTGCCAGTCAATCTCAGTCTCTCAGATTCACAATTGCTTTTTTTCCACCCTTAGACTCTCTGGTTTTCATGTTGTTTTCACCTCTAAATACAGTCTAAACAGGCAAAACCTCAATCCATCCTTTTTCTATACCGCTTATCCTTGTTAAGGTTGCGGGTATGCTGGAGCCTATCCCCGCTGACTTTGGGCAAGAGACGGGGTACACCCTGGACTGGTTGCCAGTCAAGCGCAGCCTCTCGGATTCACATTTATTTTTTTTACCCATAGACAACTCTATGGTTTTCATGTTGTTTCTAAGTTGCTTCTAAGTTGTGCATCCGATCCAGATGTAAATGCCTGGAAATAAAAGGTGAAATGTTGCTCTCTGTTGTTATATTCGTTTTTAGACGTCAAAGCCAAACAGAAATATAGATAGATATGTCAAAAATATTTCATAAACATTTTGTAAGTTGAATACCTCTCCAGGGGTGTCACTCTCCCAACTCAGGATCATATCTTTGTTACGTTGGTACATCAATACAGTGCTTCATGTGCATGCTCTCGCTGTGGAAATAAAGGGTGTCCTAAGTGCATCCTGGGGGCCATATTGATAAACTGTAAACACACAATCACTACAAAAAATACAAAACAGCAAACATAAGGGACAGGAGCATAAAGATGTGGGGATAAAAGTTTAAATACTCATGTAACTACAAAAGATGTGTATAAATTGTGTGTGAACGCAGAAGAGATGCAACGCTGCATGGGAAATGTGGAATTACTGGAAAAGGGGGAATTTTTAGAATGTGTAAAATTGTTATTCTGAATGTTTTGATGCTGGAATGGGTTAAAAAATGGGGCACTTAAAAAAATTATGATTTGTGGGAAAAGCATGGATTTTTGGGACGTGGAGAACACGAATGTGTTGAATGTTGGAATGGTTTGAATCAATTCAGAAAACGCAGAAGTAGTAAAAAAACGAAAAGGGAATTTCCATCCATCCATGCTGCAGGTCATCATTAGGGGCGTGGGTGAGCTGGAGCCTATACGAGAGGCGGGGCACACCCTGGACTGATCACACGCCAATCATAGGACACATATATGCAATAACAATGCAATGTGGGGTTTTCACCGGGTACTCCGGTTTCTTCCCACATTCCAAAACCATGCATGTTAGGTCAATTGGCAACACTAGATTGTCCATAGGTTTGAATGTGAGGCTGAATGGTTGTTTGTCTGTCCTGCGACTGGCTGGCAACCAGTCCAGGGTGTACGTCTAAAGTCAGCTGGGATAGGTTCCAGCATACCCGTGATCCTAATGAGGATAAGCTGGATGTTTGGAATGGTTTGAATTGGTGGAAAAATGTTACAATTGTGGAACTTGTAAAAATTGTCCGTAGATTTTAAATGGGAATGTTGTCACAGATAATGTAGAATTACCTAAAATGGAGGAGTTTTATCAAATGTGCTGATGGATACATTTTGACGTTGGAATGGTTTGAATGGGTTGAGAAGTGCGGAATCAAATTTTTAAGGGCAGTTGAAAAATTGCAAGAATTTACATTTTGTACTGTTGGATCTTAAGGAGGTTCTAAGCAGACCTTCAAAATGCAAGAAGAAGGTATGAGAGTGAGACAAAAAAAATGAGCAAGCAGTTTATTCCAAACAAGCATTCAAGAGAAATAGGCTGTTCATCAGCTGATTAAAAATTTAAACCTTTAAAAAGCCAAAATCTTGGCAAAAATGCGGATTCAGTGTCATTTTCTGTCAGGTGTTCAACTGTCGTGATCTCTTGATGACAAAGGCAAAAAAGCTTTCCCTCTTTCAACACGGTCGGATTGCTGATGAACAGCTGCTTGTTAGCAATAAGTTGCTTACTCAAAAATGTTTGTCTCACTCCAATGTCTTCTTTTTGCATTTTTGAAGCTCTGCTTAGGACTTGAATAAAATCCAGCATTGCAAAATGTAAATTGCAACTTTTCAACTGCTCTTAAAATGTTGCTCATTGTCTAAAAAAAGAAGAAATTGTTGTAAAAGAACAAATGTGTGAATGATAATTGAAATATATTTATGAGCTTAACATAAGTGCGTATTTAGTTTTTAAAAAACACAAACAATACCCTTTCCTGTAAACTTTCCGTCGCCGGCGGTCGGTGGAAAATGTTTGTACACCGCTGGTGTCAGTGGTCTTCGTGCCGTGTCCGGTCTGGGAAAGTGTTTCAAAGCTCAAATGATATTCGAAAGTGTTGCGCCCTGTGAGAAAGCTCCTTTGCAAACTGTTGAAGCTCGTGCAGAGCTTGCTCATCCGGGAAGTGCAAGGCCGCCCTCTTGGTGCCCACAGCCAGCTGCTTGAGAAGAGAACACAGGTGGCTGCTCGTATCCAGGAGGCTCGGACCGGACCCTCCACTGTGTGCTTCCTTGCACAGGGTGTCCACCAGTCTCTGGCCCACCATAATTACCAGTTTGCTTTGCGAGATGAACTTCTCTGGCGGTTGGCCTGCCTGGAGGCTTCCTATAAAAACCGCAATTGCCTTTTGTAGGGCACCAAAGTAGAGGCGGCAATGCTCCGACATGGAAGCTGGTCGACGCTCTTTTGTATTTGCGTGACAAGGCTTAGAGGACTGTTGGTTGTTGTCGGCCTAGGAAAAAAACCCAATAAGACAAAGAATTGGAATGTTCCGTAAAAGAAAAGAAGCATATTTAAGCAAAAGTTACACAACATAAAAGAGTTTGCCTAAATGAAGCATTTTCAAACACAAGGACGGCTAAATGAGCTAAATACAAACATAAGGCATGCAGTAGATGTCTTCAAATTGGGATATGTAGTATTCTACACTGGTCACTAGGTGTCAGTAATGTTACTTTCATGTTTAATGTTACATAGCACTGAAAAACAGGCTTTTATTGCAGGTTTCGGTGATCTCACAACAGGCACAATAATAATTATAAAAAATATAAATATTATAATAATAATAATCATAATAAAAATATTATTGCACAAGTTGGATTTATATATAAATGGCATATGTTCTCTAACTATATCTATGATATTGGATCATAGAAGTGTAAAAAGGGTGTTATTTCATGCTTAGAGGGCTCTAATAATGTTTAAAGATGTATTTAGAAAGTCATAACCTGGTTTTCTTTGCTTTAACTACAAAAAGATTCCATTCATAAACAATCCTACTTTGCAGAAATGTTCTTATGACGGTCGGTATGGAAGCAATTACCCACCATAAATGAAGGATTGCTGCATAATAATACATCTGTTTTTGATAAAGCCTAAGTCATTTACTCTAACATATTTTCTTGAAAATTGGATACACACCTGTATCGTGGTAGATGCCGGCGTGGCATTCTTTTCTGCTTCCACGTGATGTTCATTTTGTTGGTGTTCAACATCATTTTTCATCTGTAAAAAAAGTTAAATAACTAAAGAATTTGCATGTAATAACTGAACAATAATTACATCATGTGATGTATTATATAGTATTACTGTTGAGTAGGGGTGTAACGCTACATGTATTGGTAATCGGATTTGTCGGTTAGACACATTTGGTTCAGGGTTAGGGTTGAAAGCGTTTATGGCATCCCATGTTTACTTGGATGACAGTGGCTCAGAAGGTAAAGCAGCTCTTCCGGAACACGGCCGGTCGGTGGGTGGGTCAATCGCTGTCATTGCCACGTTTCCATCTGTGTCTACAGATGTACTTTACCACCAGTCGCCTCCATTGTGCAGTGCTATATAAAACCAAAATCATATGGGAAGGAAAAAAAGGGAAGAAAATCATGAGAATGTTTCACCTGTATTTCCACATGGTCATTGTCGTTCTCCACTAAGTCTCCAAGACTCCCATCTGGAATTTTCATTACCTCGTTCTTATTTGTGTTTGGATCCGGTGCGCCTTTGAACAACAGCTTGCTATTGGCAATTATGATGGACACCAGTCGCCTGACATCCTCTGGAACTGTGCGGGCCACCATAACAAAGTTCTCCAGTTGATCAGGGGTCTGGACTTGACCGGGTTCCTGACAGAGTGTGTCAAGGGGCCAGCCGGCCAAGTTGAGAAGGCTCAGCATTTGTTGCAATATCTCTGCTGAATCCTCAACAACTGACACTTGTTTCCAGAGTCTTGCTTGAAGGTTGGCGTCTTTCAAATGCTGCGCGTTTCCCTTAATGTCAGTGGCAAAATGTAGAAAGCACGTCACAGAACATTCAATTCCTTCTGCTGCAACCTTTATTTCTTTCAGGTGCTTCTCCAGATGTTCCTTATTCCTCCAGCGACTGCTGACGAACTCCATGAGCTTGGGAACAGCTTGGCAAACGGACTCCTGCAGGTCCAGTAGTGTGCGACAGGCCTCGTCCTGTCCCAGTGTCACTTCTCTCAAAGGCTGCAGAGAAGATGAGCTCAGAGAGTCACAAGAGCTGCTTGAGGAGTTGGACGCCGTGCTGATTCTTTGACTCTCGACCGCAAAGAGAGATGCGCTTCTGCCTCGCTCTGTGTTTTCCCCGCTTCCCTTACGGCCTCGTAAAGATGCACACGTCCCCCTGGAAAGGTGCACCTTTGCGAAGTCATGACCGGTGTTTGAGTCACCCCGGCAGTCCAGAGGTATACGATCGCTAAGGGGATAACTGAAAACCTGCAAGTCCTCGTTAGGTGGAACGTTCTCGCGGGGCCTCTGAACTGGAGGCACGTCATAAATTGGGACTCTTGGCAGCAACTTGGGTCGACTTGGGCAGCCAAGAAAACCGTGTTTTGGTATATCGTAAAGCAAATGATTTGAGCTGACTCTTCTGTTTGGTCTTTTGCTTGGACAAGCACGCAATGGAAGAGTGTCATAGAGCTGGCTGCCAGCACATTTGGCGGGAACTGTATTATAATTACTCTGGAGTTTGTCAGTACCCGCCGGTGTATCATAAATCCACTCGGTGTTGCAGGGACTGGGAGGGGTGCTGTATCCACTGACGAGTTCATGTTGGGCTTGAGTGACAGGAATGTCACATTTGGCGTCCCAATGCATGGATAGTGGCCATTCGTACACCTGTTTACAAAAATAAAGTTGATAGGATTTACATATATAACTAGCAAGCGCACAAGTATGCTTGAAACGACAGATGGGCAAACGACATTTGCCCATCAAAATTCAAAAAGCGGTGAAGAGTGTAACGGCATATGTACAATATATCCCTGTTTTTCAAAGGGATTATGTCTAGGGCCACTAGCGAACAGGGTAATCCTATTCCTATTATTGGTTAGATAGATTAGTTGGACCTTTTGGAACAAATGAATGATTTAACCACGGTTCCACTGCGCTTGTTAGCAACATGTACATTTATTTCCGACACCTGCATAACTGATCAGTAAAAAAAGTTGAGCTGAGATTGGATGGGTGTTCCAAACCATTGCTTTGCCAAAGCATTGGTATCGGAATAACCAAGAGCTGATATACTCCGGTTCATATGAGGGCCTCTCCACACAGAAACATTTTAAGGTCAAAATGGTAAAATATTTTATCGTTTCAACCTTTCATCCACACAGCCGTGAAACTGTATTTTGTGTAAACGACTTCCGGATTGGGAAAATCTGAAGACGCTGCCTTGTTGTGATCTGTTCCTGTGTGAACGTGACTATTTACCGATCCAACACTGAGTGGACGCCATTGTTTTTCCAACCCACCAAAAAATACCAGAAGCATTCCTGTTTTGTGGTGGGTCTGGACTGGGCCTAAGTAAGATTTGAGGGTATTTTTACTTCTGCATAAGCATATTTATCTGGACAGTATTTGCACTAGGGAAGCTGCAGAAGCCATCAGGCAGAATCAGGTGGCTCCTGCAGGAGGCGAGCAGGACTCCCTGGAGCAAGAGAGGAAATAGAGAACATGTGGGTTTTTCTCATTGAGCTAATGCTCCAGTGTCAAGCCTCCATAGAGGAGCTTGTGCTTTCTGGGGTTCCTGTCAGCATGAGCTGCTGTTTCCTGTTAAAAATGTCTGAAGTCTGGGATTTTACAGAGCCATTAAGACCCCGGTGTTGCATTTTTGTCTCCATGTACTCCGAGTGTTGTATTTCTCCTTTTAATCATAAGATTTAACACTTCCCGCCCGGCTCTGAGTACAGTACATTTATGTTTTGTGTAGAAAGAATTAAAAAAAACCTCATACCTTCTTGTCTTCCTTGTCTTGTGTATTTTGCTTAAGACCCACATGGCTCGGCGTTCCTGAAGCTGTCAAGCAACTGGAGGGGATCTTATAGATGGTGTTCATTTGTCCGTTTGGAGGCAGACTCGGGATCTGGTAGATATTCAGCACACTGTCGTCGGTTTTAGGATTACAGAAATGGTTTCTGTCTGTCAAATGGTTTCTAGAACTGGCTGTGCTTTCACTGCCGGGTAGGAGCTGCAGTCTGTTGGCCGGGGCGAGCCCCTGCCGGCCATACAAAGAACACATCCACCACCCGCTGGTGTCTGCAAGGTTCTGATCCATCACTGATAGAATGTCGCCTTTCCTGAAGGCCAGCTCGTCTGCACACTCTGCCGTGTTGTCATAAAGAGCCTTGGCGAGTTTGCTCTGGAATAACAAATGAGAACAAGCGACCTTGAGCGTTATGCTTTGTGTTGACCTGCCACTGCTCTGTTTGGCTGATGCAAGCCTCTTGACTGTAGTTCCTCTTGTGCCATCTTGCTAAAATAACATTTGACTTGTCATCAACATCCAGACAGACTCAATATATTCACGGAGAACCATTACCTCACTCGTCACCGTGCTGCTGAGTTTGGGTTGATTGACGGAATTGAACGGCCACTCATTTTTTCCATCTAAATGCTGACGAAACTGAAGATGCGGCCCCATAATTATTGTGAATATATGACTTAATTATCATTTCATAAGTGAGGTGCAGTAATACCACGTTTGTGGCTGTTTATTGGTTCCAGACCCAACCGTGATAAGCACATTTTTCCACAAACTTAGAAATGGAATATTTGTGTAGTCAAAGCATAGAAAACAAGTTCTTTTAAGTAGTCACCTTTACACTCTTATTATCCAATATAGCAGACATCATAAGAGTGAGTAAGATGTCGGGGGTTCAGAGTTGAGTTTCAGTCACGGCCGCAACAGTAGCCCGTTTTAGCCTGTTGGGAGATCATTCAAACATGCAAAAGGTTTGAATGTTATCTTGCCTGGTGCTTGTGTATCTCACCCAACATTACAGTAACATTACTGACATGTAGTAACTAGTGTAGAATACTACATAACATCTTTTAATGCGTCTTCCAAATGCCTTATATTTGTATTTTACTTCATTTAGCTATTATTATTCTTGAACATTTTGGCAAAATACATAAAATGTGCATCAATTTGCATATTTTTAGACTAACAACAGATTGTAATCAACCACAAAACAGCGTGATTTATGACGGGACACTGTGCCAAAAAAAATATACAAATTAGTTACTTTTGTTAAAGTGTTACGTTTGTCAGCCCTAGTATTACCTTATCGGGTTTTACATTACATTACACCTTTTCTCCCTAACAAGGGCTGTTGTTTTTGTATTGTTCTTGTTTAATTGTACTTTTAGAACCTTCCGAGGGCCAATTTTAAAAAAACAAGCCTCCGGGCCACACTTTGAATGCCACTGCCCTAAAACAATGAGCCCTTTCACATCAGAGCAATACATTCAGCACCTGTTTGGATCCATTGGACATAGCAGCATACGATGGCCCTTTAACACACGCACACACACACACACACATCGTCCGGGTCATGCAACTGACCTGCAAGTCAACTACGTGGGCTCAAATGACAAAAGCGGTTTATGATGATGATGACGATTAAGATGACAGCATTATCATCACTAACATATTTTCTGCATTCAACTGAAGGAGCCATAAGATTTGTTTGAAACATTCTGTCGTACGACGACGTCTTCTGAAAGTACATCCACATCCACCAGCCTTTTTGCATGCTTCATTGGTGTGTGACTCAGCTGTGACTATTTAGGATTCCCGCACACGCCTGCTTGTGTCTGACAGCCGGCCGTCAGCACTCCACAGCTGTCCGTGCCTTCATCCCGCCTGCAAAAGAACAACCCAAACCTCCCTGACTTTAAAATTGACAAACTTTGGCTTCTGGGCCCGGGGGCTCGGGGGCGGTGGTCCTGTTTGCCCGAAGCTGGCCGGCCCCCGGCGGGTGTTCCGGCGGTTGGCGCCCTGGCCCCCCTTGTGGCCCTCGCTCGGCTGGCGAGTGGCGCCCGGCCGGGTCTCCCTTGCACCTCTTTGGAGTGGACTCGCGGTTTCCTCCTGGGGGGACGGGGTCGGGCCTTCCCCTCTGTAGGGAGCCTCTTGGGGGGCCGTGTTCCGGCATCTTCCTAGTCGGACCGGATGGCCGAGCTCCGAGGGTCCAGCCACCCTACGGAGGAAACTCATTTCCGCCGCTTGTATCCGCGATCTTGTTCTTTCGGTCTTGATCCATAACTCATGACCATAGGTGGGAACGTAGATCGATTGGTAAACAGAGAGCTTTGCCTTCCGGCTCAGCTCTCTCTTCACCACGACGGTCCGGTACAGCGACCGCATTACTGCTGATGCTGCACCGATCCGTCTGTCGATCTCACGCTCCAACCTTCCCTCACTTGTGAACAAGACCCTGACATACTTAAACTACTCCACCTGAGGCAAGACCTCACTCCCAACCCGGAGGGTACAGTCCACCCGTTTCCGACTGAGAACCATGGCCTAGCACCCCCCACAGGACACCACGAGGGACACGGTCGAATGCCTTTTCCAGGTCCACAAAGCACATGTAGACCGGTTGGGCAAACTCCCACATACCCTCCAGTACCCTTGCAAGGGTGTAGAGCTGGTCCAGTGTTCCGCGACCGGGACAAAAACCACATTGCAGCTCCTGTAACCGAGGTTCGACTAACGGTCGTACCCTTCTCTCCAGCACCCTGGAGTAGACTTTCCCAGGAAGGCTGAGGAGTGTGATCCCCCTATAGTTGGAACACACCCTCCGGTCACCCTTTTTAAAAATGGGGACCACCACCCCGGTCTGCCAGTCCAGAGGTACTGTTCCTGACTTCCATGCAATGTTGTAGAGGCGTGTCAACCAACACAGTCCTCCAACATCCAGAGCCTTGAGAAATTCTGAGCGGAACTCGTCTACCCCCGGAGCCTTGCCACTGGGGAGTGATTTGACTACCCCAATTACCTCAGCCACGGTGATAGAACTGTCCACGTACGTATCCTCAGACTCTGCTTCCTCTATGGAAGGCATGTCAGTGGGATTGAGAA